>JAOWBR010149591.1:0-23014 GCA_028571145.1 Dionaea muscipula
TTTATTGACGATTACTCGAGATACGGATACGTTTACCTGATGCGTCATAAGTCAGAATGCTTTGACAAGTTCAAGGCGTTCAGGGCTGAGACAGATAAGTATCAAGATAAAAGTATCAAGACTCTACGATCTGATCGTGGAGGTGAATACCTCTTGGATGAATTCAAGGAGTACTTAGTGACTGAGAGGATTACATCCCAGTAGTCTACACCTGGTATGCTATAGCAGAACGGTGTAGCAGAAAGAAGGAATATGACTCTTATTAAGATGGTGAGATCTATGATGAGCTTCGCTGAATTACCCACTTCGTTCTGGGGTCATGCACTGAAAACAACGACTTACATACTTAATCTAGTTCCTTCTAAGTCTGTACCTAATACTTCAAAGGAGAGATGGAGCGGGCGCGAGCCTAGTATCGAGCGTCTTCGGCTTTGGGGTTTCAACACACGTGCTGAAAGGTCATGCTAGTAAGATGGAATCTAGGACGAGTGTGTGTCTGTTTGTGAGTTATCCTAAGGGAACAAAAGGAGGATTATTTTATAGTCCAGAGGACAAAAAGGTCATTGTTGGCACCAATGCCCGATTTCTTGAACAACACTATATCCCAGATTACAAGCCTAAAAGCAAAGTGATTTTGGAGGAGCTGAGAGGACAAGTTTTAAGTAAACCAAATTCATTAGTACAAGAAGATGAGTCACATCAGGATATGAGTTAAGATGAGTCACCCCAGGTTGAGACTCAAGATGTGACACCACCAGAGCCTCGTCGTAGTGGGAGGGTTTCTAGGAAGCCCGATCGGCTTGTTTATGTCGGGGAGTCTTTCGAGACAAATCCTGAGGATCATGACACCGACCCAATTACGTATAAGGAGGTCATCCAGGATAAAGATTCTAAGTTATCGCTAAAGGCTATGGACTCGGTGTCACACCCCATCCCGGGTGGACCGGCGTACGCCCCGTGAACCCCCAATCACGGACCGCACAAGCCAAAACCCCAACAAAACCAACGGTCCAAACAACTAAGTACTAACATGAAAGAGATACTCGACGAGGGGTCTCCAACAAAAGGACCAATGGTCTGAAAACAACTCATGTGGGTGAAACATAGACATCAACAAAGTCTCATCCTCAAGCAATGGAAAACTACATCCAAAGTTAAAATCATGCGGAAGTCTAAGAGTTCTCAAACCAAATCAAAACATCTCATATCAAATCCCACATGCCCAAGAGTACTACACAAACAAAAGTGCTAAATAATGAAAATGACAAATTAATTCCTAAGAGGCGTGTCGTCTCCCCGCTGCATCCTCCTAGCTCTCAGCTCAATCACCTGCATCACATATTTTTCGGAGATGTATACAGGGTTAGAATAGAACGAATTCATGCTAGATAAAGGGAAAATAAGCCCAGGTGTTCCATGAGGTGGTGGGGATGGTCCAT
Source organism: Dionaea muscipula (assembly GCA_028571145.1). NCBI lineage: Eukaryota > Viridiplantae > Streptophyta > Magnoliopsida > Caryophyllales > Droseraceae > Dionaea > Dionaea muscipula. Next base: position 1,440 of record JAOWBR010149591.1, read on the forward strand.
ATCGAACGTAAGTAGTGTCCCGTTCACCTTAATCCGTAGCACGGAGGTGACCGAGGTAAAACAGGAGGGGACCATCCACCACGGTCACCAGATGCTACTCATGGAACAGAACAAGAAAGATATGACGGCAGAGTACAATAAGATATCTGATGAAATGCAAAGAAAGCATACCGTCACAACACACAAACATGTCACGCAACAACAATAACGGGGATGAAATAAATGATACGAGACATCATCATAAAATCAAGTCAAAAGGATCAACCAACAAGCACTCAAGTCTCGTATCTCTCCACACCACTCATCCCGTAACCATCTCATCTCAATACACAACAAGTGTGTAACCACTCACATTCTCACATGCCATCAACCAACACGATCTTGGGTCCCAACCCTCCATGGCGCGTAGAACAGCATGGCGGCCGATAGTACGTACAACCACGGAGGTACCATCCGGGTCATCCGTGATCATTGGAATCCCCAAGGACGTTGTGTTACGCGGGATGTTTCACCCGTGTGGCCGAGGTCACTCAAAAGATTGTAATCCCTGGGCATATAACTCAACTCAGAGGAACGCAACACCATTCCCCGTTAGGATGTTATCACATCCCCTTATTCTCATGTTTAAACCATCTCCCTCTCAAATCCTCAAACAGGTCATACCTCACCAAGTCCATACTCATCTCACCCAAGGGTAAACAACAGGTCAATCAGCAAAATCATGCGGGTAATCAACAATAAAAATATCTCAACCACAACATGATACCATACAACAAGCGAGTGTGGACGGAAACAACACAATTGCAAAGCATGAACTACATGCAACATGAGAAGAGGTACTCAAACACACAAGGCTCAAAGAGGATGTGAGAAGAAAAGGAAGTGTGTACACCCCTCACCGGGATATGTCAAGTCCAACAGCAAAGCAAATCACCACACTAGAGAACGCCATACACAATCACGTCATCACCTAAAGCCACACATGGAGAAAATCACTAAGACATCTAACCACGTCAATCATGCAATTCAAATCACTAAAACCCTCAAATAAACTCCCTAGGATACCTACAAATCAAATCGGGATGATCTAAGATCAAGTCGCAAGCATCAGATTCAAAAATGAGCAACAGCCACCCTTGGAGATGTCTCTGGAAACGTCCCACTTCTATGAAGGAAAATCCGAGAGACGGAAGCAACTTTTGGAGACGTCCCTGAAGACGTCTCTGGAGACGTCCTTCAACAGAACATCTGTAGAAAATCGAAATTTCGAGCAGTCGAAACCCAACCCAAAACTCTACTCGATCAAGCGCCTAAATGCTCAGAAAACATGCTCTAAAACACACCTAATCATGCTACAAACATGACCCAACGCAATCCATACGAAAAACAAGCCAATCGACGAAACGAGAACAAACCTAACAATCCTGAAACAAACCTGACAACAACGGATAAAACCCACATGCAAAAATCATGAATCGACACCATCACAAGACCAAATCAACTCATCGATGGGGATTAATATCCCCACCTACAGCCATCAATGAAGGATGGAAGAATAAAAAAACCAAAATCGTACCTGAATCGAAAAAATGTCGAATCACATCGAAGCCTCAAACCCACCACGCTCTACGCTCCCTCTATCATCCGACCACCGTCATGAGACAAAGAGAAGACCCAAAATCATCACCAAACCTCCCCATGGTAAAAAATCACAAAAGAAGGGAGAGAGAAGAAAAAGCACGAAGACTCACCTATAAACGAACGTAGATACGATTGTCGTGTCGCCACCGATCACCAAACTAAGATGATGATCACCCTATTGATCCCCTGCTGCTACCGCTGAAATCAAGAGAAGAAGATAGAAGAGAAACGTGAGGTAGAGAGAGGGAGAGAGAAAAAACCGAATGGGAAGGAGAGGGAGAAGAATCGGGGGGTTATAAATCTGATTCCCTAAAATCTCTCTCCTAATTGAAGAGGGGTAGGAATGTAAATTCCATCCCAATTAAACTAAAAGAAAGAAGAAGGAGAATAAAAATGGTAGTCGTCGGGTTTTGAACCCACGGCTTCAAGGATATAAATCTCTCAATCCGCTTCCATAACCGGATAGGCTGGTGTAGAAGTCTTGAGAAATAATAACCCGAACCAGAATAATAACCGAACGAGTTATATTAAATAACCGAATTCAATAAAAAAGAACGAAACGAGTTATCACACTATGCTTAGCCTCGAAGCTGGAAAGTGGATACCAGCGATGGATGAAGAGTATGACCTTCTTCAGAAGAACCAGACGTGGGAGTTGGTTTCGCCGCCACAGGGGAAAAAGCTTATTGGGTGCAAGTGGATCTTCAAAATCAAGGAGTCTGTCCCCGACATCTCTACTCCCAAGTAAAAGGCCCGTTTGGTTGCTCAAGGCTTTAGCCAAAAGGAAGGCATGGACTATAATGAGATCTTCTCGCCGGTAGTCAAGCATTCCTCCATTTATTTTCTTCTGGGTTTGGTGGCCTTGCATGATTTGGAGCTGCATCAGATGGATGTGAAGACGGCGTTATTACATGGAGATTTAGAAGAGTCCATCTACATGAGATAGCCAGATGGTTATGTGGCACCAGGGAAGGAAAATTTGGTTTGCTTGTTAAAAAAGTCTTTGTATAGACTCAAGCAGTCTGCGAGGCAGTGGTACACGTGATTTGACACATACGAGGAGAAGTGCAGTTTTTCGAGCAGTGATTTTGACTCATGTGTGTATGTCAAGACATTGCCAGATGGATCCCCGGTGATTTTGCTCCTGTATGTTGATGATATCCTTATTGCAACTAAGGATATTGTTGCCATCAACTCTGTGAACTAGATGTTTGGTACGGAGTTTGAAATGAAGGATTTGTGGGAAGCCAGGAAGATGCTTGGCATGAAAATTCAGAGGGATCGAAAGCATAAGAAGCTCTTTCTCTCTCAGAAGGCATACATAGAGAAGGTTCTTGACCGTTTTAACACGACTAATGCTAAACCTGTTACCACACCGTTGGTGGCTCATTTCTCTTTGTCTTCTGCTGATTCCCCCTCCACACCTGAAGAGGAGAAGGTCATAGAGTCAGTTCTCTATTCTGGTGCTGTGGGGAGTTTGATGTACGTCATGGTTTGCACCAGGCCTGATTTGGCTCAAGCAGTTAACGTGGTGAGACGATTTATGATCTATCCAGGGAAGGCCCATTGGAATGCAGTGAAGTGGATACTTCGCTATTTAAGGGGCACAAGTTCTCAGGGGTTATGTTTTGATGGTGCAGTTGGCGCCTCCGATCAGGTGATTGGATTTTCAAATTCAAACTATGCTGGAGACTTAGATGGGAGGAAGTCTCAGTCTGGATATATGTTTACATTTGTTGGCGTCGTTGTTAGCTGGAAGGCTAATCTTCGGAGTATTGTGGCGTTGTCTTCCACTGAGGCTGAATAAGTGGCGTTGACTGAGGCAATCAAAGAAGCATTGTGGCTATGCCGTTCGGTGGAGTTATTCGGGATTTCTCAGACGTCTCGCTCAGTGTGTTGTGATAACCAATCTACGATTTTCTCGGTACGTGATGACAGGTTCCATGAACACACGAAGCATATTGATGTTCGGTATCGGTTCATCATATCTCACATCAAGGAAGGTGATGTGAACGTGGTCAAGGTTGCGACAGAGGACAACCCAGCAGATATGTTCATCAAGGTGGTCACAACTGCAAAGTTTGATCATTGCATTGGTTTAGTAGGCATGGGTAAGTGTCCTGTTTTATGTTGAGCAGATGGCGTTAGGTGGAAGATGTTTATTTTCTTTGCCTTTGTGGTTTGAGGGGCTGGTGTTGGCCTCGATGTGGAGATTTATGATGATGTGCGATGCCACAATACCATGGCGCCAACCCTCATGGCTGTGGCGCCAGGTCCCAGTTCTGCCAGTAGCGCCTAGCTTACTTCTAGGGCGTCAATTGGGTAGATTTCAAGATTCAGAGAAGTGTGATGAGTTTGGTCACTTTCATGATGCTTCTCATGTTGAGATTGATCTGAGGACCAAGTTTAGGGGTCAGATAATTTGTGGTTTGGAAGATAGCTGAGGTCATCGCCATGACATTGAGGTCCATGGCGATGACTACTTTGTTCTGACTCATGTGACTTTGCTCGTGGCTGCTCACTTCGTGAGGATGGTCTAAGGAGTGTGTAGATCCTGTTGGTCATCTTGAGCACCTTTGCTAAAGCTTGGAGTGGTTTAGCTTGGAAATTATCGCCCTCAGTTGAAGGCTTCGTCACAGTCTTTAGGTCTTCGCCACAGATGTTGTCGCCCCGCCTGCAGGTCTTGCCGCCAGAGTCTGTTTTGTCTAGATTCATTGTATCTAGTTTGTTTTAGGCAAGTCCTGTATTTTAGGTAAGAATGTCGGAGAGATTATTCTTTCCAGATTTATTTGATTTGATCTGCTACTAGTATAAATACTAGATTTGGTGCTTCATGCACAAGGTGAGGTTGGAGCATGCATTCTCAATTCCATATCAGCGTGTGTATTGTTTTATACCCTTCGTTTGTAAACACTTCAAGATTCAATTTGTTCCGCATTTGTTTTTGTGACTCGAGTTGTACTCTGATCGTTGTATTTGCCTCGAGTCCGAGTTTTTGGTGACCTTTCCACGCATAGGTCGCTTCACTCACAAACTCCAAACGGGGCCAAACAAACGCCAAAACAAAGCAAAAATAGCACAAAGGATAAAATCACAAAAGTCCACAAGCTGCCAAATGCTGCCAAAGCTAACATAGCTGCCGAATTCCCGAGATGGGAATAAATCATGTCAAATGAGACCTCCCTGCAACACTTGCCAACCGAGGAAAATCAGGGACCGTCAAACCAAAAGTGTCAAAGCGAAATGCATCAAAATAAGTGTCACGCGCCAAACCAAAACCACCACCAACCTCGGGCTTCAAAACAAATCCGGATCTAGAAGCTCAAGAAGCATGCCAAAATGGTCAAACCAAACTATGCCTACTCATAGGCGCGCCGCCAAATCTAGTGACTCACTCTCCAGTCTGGGCAACATAAGTTGAATCGGAACGAGCTGACTGAACTATAGACAATGCTAGCTGTCCTACCCCAATAGTGGAAGAATTGAGTGGACCCGACTCCACCTCAAACTGCACTCGCTTCTTCAAACCCGAAACAGCACGCTAAACTCTACCTGAAGTGGAACAAGCTGAAAATGATGTCAAAAGTGCACCTAAACCAACCACAGTACTGCCCACCAAATAAAACAAACCACGGATCTTGCGACCCTTCAACACAACACGGCATCCAAGTGACATGCAGAGAGAATCACCATGAAGAGACTGACTATAACCATCATCATCAAAAACACCCAAAGAAAGCAAGTTCTTCTTCAATCTAGGAACATGACGAACTCCCTGCAGCATCAAAACTGACCCATCAAATATCCTAACTCGACCTGTCCCCATCCCCACACCCCTACAGATTAAACCATCACCCAAATGAACGAAAACTCCATGCGACACGGCCCGATAAGAAACAAACCAATCCCGATGCGGAGACATATAGAAGGAACACCCCGAGTCAAGATTCCAACTGGATCAACAATCAATAACACCGGACCTCTGGGTAGCTATCATCAAATCTGCATCACTATCAGAATCGTCAACAACGGCCAAATTACCTTACTTCTCACGTTTCTCATCGTCATCAGTCTCAACTCTCTTCCCCTTCTTGTCACCACCACTCCTCTCGCCAATTTTAGGACACTCATACTTCATATGCTCAAGCTTCTTGCAGTAGTGGCACCGAACCCTATTCATATCATGAGGCCCAAAACCAAAGCGCCCAAATCCACTGTCACTGTCACCCCTGCAGCTGTTGTGGTCATGCTCCTCATGTCTACCTCTCACAAACAGACCCTGATCACCACCACCAGTTTGTGGTGTAAAATCCTCCTCAATGGTCTTCATAACAATCTCCAATCTCCCTAGATATGAGTTGCTTCAACACCTTCTTATAATCTGCAGTCTGCATACTATGCAAAATCTAATCTCTAATCAATAAATAAGAAGGAGACAAACGGGCTAACAAAAGTGTAACCTTCATCTCATCGGCAAACTCAAAACCAGTATTGGTTAGGTTTCTAATAGCACGATTGAACCTATCCACATACGATTGCAAAGACTCTCCTGCTTCATCTCAACTCTAAACATCTGCATCATCAAGTGCAACTTGCTATACACCAACTTGTCCATATAGGTCTCCTCTAATTTCTTCCACAAATTTTATGTAGTCTCCTCATCCTGAACCCGCCTTAAAATATCGTTAGACAAAGCAAGGCAAATAGTTGTCAAGGCCTTCTTGTCCATAGCCACAAACACTGCAACAGTTTTATCAACTGCAGCAGCGGGAGCAATCGCTCCATCACATCCCTCCAAAACCAAAACAGAGGATATCTGAATACGCCAAAGGACAAAATCCTCGAACTCGAAGAACTTTTAAATCTCAAACTTTGCCATGAAGAAAACAACAAATCTAACAGTAACCTCAAACAAAAACAAGTCCCAACAGATGCATAAATCCCAAAGCAGCAGAACAAATTCAAAACAAAAGACAGTTCAGAGAATCCAAAAGCCACACAAATAGAGCACACAATAATCAAGATCCCAAATCATTAAAATTCCAAAGAATAGGACAAAATCAAATTTTGATCCCAAGCCCTAAAACCCAAACTTTGCCTGAACCAAATCCCAAAAACAAAACTGCTCTGATACCACTTGTTATGACCAGAGGAAGGAGCACAACGCGAACTTTGTACCACCCACAAAGCGAAAGCTACCAAAACAACAATTCCAAGAACGACAATAACAGATCGGCATAGGTAAAAGATATAACAACGGCGGCAAACCAACAAATTCAATAATTAACAATGCAGAGCGTTTACACAATAGGGCGACAAAAGGGACCACAATAAGGACAAAAGTGAATCCTTTGATCTACTAAACAAATCCCTAACAGTAAACAATAGGAAGTAAAAAACCCTAACCAACGGAGGGAAACCAACAGACGGCGACGAATCTCGTACCAATCAACCTCCAACGCTCTTCCGGATCTAAATCTGAGTCTCTTGATGTCTTCGGCACCAAAAACCCTCCCAATAGGATCTCTTCTAGGGTTTAGCAGGAAAGAGTTGCTCAAAACAAGTGTCCTATCTCCAAAATATCACAAAAGTAGAATATATAGACAAAATCTCGAAAAATCATGACCGCCAACACGGCCGTCCCCGTGGGCACAGGCGTGCCCATGCTGGGCCCTGTCCGAGGCCTGCCCGAAGCACGGACGTGCTTCTGGGCATGGGCATGGCTACCCAGTCGTGCTTGGTTTTGCTGCGCAAATCCATCAAGACACAAATAAGGTTGTGCCTTCACAAGCATGGGCGTGCTTTTCATCGAATGCCACAAACCAATGCTGATTACCAACCAAACACGCCACATGAGAACGCTAAGCTCCAAGACTCCATCAAATGCGGTCCGAACGCCATAAATGAGGAATGGAAGTCGCTAAATTCCACAATTATTCGTTGGCAGTCATATCCCACAAAAACGTTGTATTAGAAAAGATGGAGGATGTGGTATTAGATGTCCATGGTGGCCGGATAAGAAGAAAACCGATGAATTTTGTCCGGAGAATTTTTTCCGACGAACTTTTTCCGATGAATTTTTTCGACAAACTGTTTTCCGACAAACTTTTTTCCGGCGAATTTTTTTATCGGCAAACTTTTTTCCTGCGATTTTTTATCAAAGAAATTTTTCCGACGAATATTTTTCGACAAAATTTTTTCCGACGAAATTTTTCTAGCGAAAATATTTCCGGACAGATTTTTTTCTACGGACTTTTTCCCGATGAATTTTTCCCGGCGAACTTTTTTCCAACGAATTTTTTCGGAGAAGTTTTTCCGACGAACTTTTTTACGGCGATTTTTTCCCGACAAACTTTTCCGAAGAAATTTTTCTGACGAATTTTTCTTGTCGTACTTTTCCCGACAAATTTTTTTCTTTGCGAACTTTTTCGGACGAATTTTTTTTCCCAGCGCATTTTTTTCAACGAACTTTTTCCGATGAATTTTATCTGCAAACCAAACAAATTTGTTAAATCAACACATTACATAACTTATCAAACTCACTATCCCATCATTACTTATCTCACTTCTTGTCCCTCATTGTTACTTATCCCCATTTTCTTATCTAGTAACCAAACACGACCTAAACCTCTATAAACGGGCTACATGTACACCAAAGGTCCATAACAAAGTAAAGATAGAGCGGGTCGGGTCCACAACGGATCGAAAAACATCGGAATTCGATCTACTCTAGGCATCCGTATCAATTATTGACTTAAGATTTGGACTATGCATGGCACATAGATTGTCAATTCGACAATTTGGTTATGGAACCAACACATCATGTGATCTAAAACAACGAATCCCTGCTTGCTCATTTGATATCTTCTTTTCTTGACCCCTCATAGTTCGTAGAAGACATTTATATATAAGCACGTATATACATTTCAATGATCTGTTACCTTTGTGAACCATTGATAATCTTTCACAAGAGGTGCATACAGGCTATACTTTCCCTCTCTGCAGCGCTGCACTTGGTCCCCAATAAATTGAACAACATATACATAAATAACATAGGAGGAGGAAGGGACCAACAGGGGCGAGAGACGAGGACGGGGACAGGGGCAGGGGGGGCAATATGTGACGTTCCATCAAAGAAAGCAAACCCTGGACCTGCAATTTCACGACTAGAACAAAACATAGACTTGATAGATTATGAGTCAATACATACTTATATACAACAACAACAACAACAAGTCACAACACAACCACTTCCTATTAGGTGGGGTCGACCACACATATCCGTAGGATACAAAGACACATGATCCGATAATTTTAATATGTTGACTGTCGGTTACCTAACCTGCACTGCACTAACCTAATCAGAAGATTAGATTTGAACAAATAAAGAGACACAAATATATAACAATAAACAATATGACAATATGATAATAAATATAATAAATAAATATTCAACGAAAAGCTAGCAGACACTAATAAATAACAATGCATGAGAAGGTAAAAAACACAACAACAAAGGCCACATATATACACAATACGGGGACTCGGTCAACACACACTTGTAAGTTATCGTTATTAAGTTTCATCATCGACATATGAACCATTCAAACATTGACTCAATAATATTTATATGAGCTGTTCATTCAAAATTATATATGTAACTCCACAAGAATACTTAACTAGCTTAGTGCAAGCACAAATTCCTGCAGGTACTTTCAAATCTGTAGTTTCATGCAGAATTATTGATACTATACATATACTATAGCCAACAATAATCAAGCACCGACTAGCATCATCTCATCTCCTCATGACCTGCACTTGGCATCAAATCAAATGTGAATTATGTAAGTTTGGAGGTTGCTGGGGGAACCCATGAAGGAGTACAAAAATTTAATTAGCAGCCAAACAGAGACACAGTTGGGCAGATGAGCAACTTGCTGTAACTAAGTAGACCTTGCATTGTAGGATGCTTTTTCATATTTTATCTATGAGTATATATCAAAATAGCTAGAGTCGTAAATATAAATACATACACAGTTGGGCAGCTGAGCAACTTTAATGCATATAGTATATACTCCTCTCTACACATATAAATTAATGCAATATCCAGAGCAGATCCATTCAATTAGTTCAACCATGTGGTGTGCAAAGCAATGCAGATCATATGATATGAGTCTTTCCCATGTATATGCAAGTAGCTAGAGCATAGTGCCGACAGATCCTGCTAGATGGTCTTATCTTGTTATGCATTGAATTCTTCAACTTTAGCTTGATTCCCCTACACACTCTGCCTTTTTGTGGTTTATGCAGCTGGGGAAATGATCCCCCCCTCCAAAGATCTGATCATTGCTCTTGTGCCATAGTCTATAGATATATACTTGTGTGTGCGCGCGCGCGTGTGTGGTATCATATATACCAGCATTGTCTGCCAAAAAAAAGCACCGTACTGTTGAACACCCTTGTCAGTCAGTGAGTCAGTCTGATAAGAGGATCTCAACAAGAAAATCAGTGATGCCAACAAGAAACAAGTTCAGAGGAGTCAGGCAACGCCAGTGGGGTTCTTGGGTCGCCGAGATTCGCCATCCATTACTGTAAGATTATATAGATCCACATTATTCTCAGGGTCTCTGATATGGGATTTTGTTAATGCTTTTTGCTGGTTGGTTTTCTTTAATCACAAAGCTACTCCCAAATTGGCTTTGGTTGAGAGTCACCCTTGGCTTTGGCTTTGGCTTTTGTTGGCTCAGCTTGCTGGTGTTCTTGTGGTCATGGTATGGGTGCCGAGGTTGAAGTACTGAATTTAAGCTGTTAGGTGAAGAGATCTCACCATGATTAGTTCATTTCCGACTACTATGGTTCCATTTCCATCATTCAAGTTAGGGGATTAATTGCTGCTAGTTATTTAAATATTGACTACGCACATATCTGTTTCCGTATCTTGATTGTAGTATACATATAAGTCCTTCCATTTCTCACACTGTTTTGGTTTTGGTATGTTGTTAGCAAGAAGAGAGTGTGGCTAGGTACGTACGAGACAGCCGAGGCTGCAGCCAGGGCGTACGATCAAGCTAGCATACTGATGAATGGCCAAAATGCCAAGACCAACTTCCCTGTGCTAAAGAAATGCCAAGGAAATGCCAACACCGAGGCTGCTGCAGGCACAGAATATCTATGTCTCTCCTCGACGTCTTCCCCGCCAACAAGCAGTGCAGCATTATCAGCTATACTTGGTGCAAAGATGAGGAAATACTGCAAGGATCCCTCACCTCCATTAACTTGTCTCAGGCTCGATACAGATAATTCTCACATTGGTGTGTGGCAGAAAAGAGCTGGTAGATGCTCTGCCTCAAATTGGGTAGTCAGGGTTGAGCTTGGCGAGACTGCAAAAAAGAAAAAGGAATCAGAAGAAAACACCGGGACATCTTCATCTTCATCATCATCAATATCTGCTTCTTCTTCTTCATCATCGCCAATATCAGAGACTGAAGAGGGAATGCGTGAAGAAGAGGAGAGAAATGCATTGCAGATGATTGAAGAGTTGCTAAATTGGAACTCTCCAGGTCCATGTTGAAGAGTAAAGACCCAAGACGAGTAAAATGTTAGGCACATACCGCATACTATAAGGAGAATAGTGGTTTGTCTATTACATATGTTATTACTGTACTGAGAAATTCTGAACTTTGTCACATTGAAGGGGTAGAATCAACTGTAATAAAAAGATTCAAGTGTCATCTCCATAATGGACCGTTTGAGTCGCCACCTCCTGGTTCAAGTCGTCACATTTGAGTCCCTATAAGACCTTTGACCCTTCTAATTGTTCCTGGTTAGTTACGCCTCCTTGGATAGCATGTCTCATACCGTTTCGATCCGATATGATTTATCAGTGATGCCCGATATAGTTTATCAGTGTCATTTTATACCTTTGTTATCAAGAAACCAACTCAATGAAAGCTAAAACAAATATAACAAACACCGAAAATGATTTTATACTTTTCAGAATATGTACATATAACTTTCCAAAATTCTTTTCCTACCCAAACATTTAACTTATTGAATTTTCAATTGTGTTTCACAAGCCTTCCATTTCAATGATATCTGGGTTTATTGCTGTAAAACTGAAGCATCCTTCCTAAAACAGACAAAAGAATTCGTCTGCTAACCTCGATGGATAAGCCTCCACCTCCAACCATGGAGTTCTTGGGCTTTCCAGTCTGGAATAGAAGAACCATGACCATCCTCTGAAGAAGGAAAAAAAAAAACAGGGATTCTTGGTGCTCTACGGGGCTGTCATCCTCGTTTCTGCACTTTTGGCACATCAGATTTTCCAAATGGTCGCAGTCATCCTCCTCAAGCTCACTCTCTTCTTTGATCTCTGGTCTGCGTAATAGCCACAAAGCTTTCAGTACATCTGGTAATTCAATGTCTTGGATGAGAAAGCTTGATCACTGGAATAGGTTCATTACGAAGAAAAGTAACTCAAGCTAGCTTAAATTGATCACCCAACGAAACTATACAACCATAGTATTATCCAGCTCCTTCAATTGGATAACTGGAAGGTTCAGTGAAGGGAAAACTATTCTCCAGCCATGACACACTGACATCTGGCTGGGTATTATGAGCCACATATTCACTTTACCGAGCTGTGGTTATCACTCTCCAACTCCTGACGCAGTCACCATTTGACCACCTAAACTAGATAGCCAAACACCCAAAAAGCAGCATTTGCCTTGGCACAAGTACATGGGCGAATCCAGCTTATCTCGCTCTTTAATCATGATTGGAAGATCTACGACCAGGAGAAATTACGATAAAGACAGTAAACAGAAAGAAACCGTGCCCTTGGCATGCTTTTGTAGTATCACCTTGTTTCCTTGATTGTGTCTTTATGAGGTTGTAAGAGGTCGAGCGATGCCGAACAAAATGAAGCTGCACACATGAGCACATGGAAAATCAATGTGAAGGGAGGCTAATTCCAAACAAGGAGAGAACATTTGGTAGTTTAAACTATGATAGCGTAGCAACAGTGCAAGACTATAATTGGATAAAATCCACCATAGCTAGCACTCAAGATTAAGGAGATGGTAAGAGAAGGAATTTCATGTTTTAAAACAAAAAAAGCTTTGTTGGCATGATCAAAGATTGTTTTTGAGCCAGGAAAATAAATGAGAAAATCAATGTCAAAATAGTTAAATGAAGGATTGTGCATTTACTCAGCTGTTCAAGGCAAGTTGTGTTATGATGTTTGCTCGCATTGCAATCCTACATAAACATAACCAGAGTCTACTAATGGAAACAAGGAGAGGTATAGACAGTAACCTCATCACCATCCTTGATCCCATAGTCTTTGATGAACTCATCATCCTTGACTAGCTTCTCATCACCATAGGACAAGCAAAAGTTTCCCCACACATGCCACCTTCCAGACGAAGGAAAGTTCATCAATATTGTTCACAAAGACTGATTTAGACAGAACTGGAAAATCTAATCCAGTTCCACGTGCACACAGTGGACTATCGGGGAATAGAATTGCCCGAGACTATAGCACTCCCCTTCTGATCCTGTAGTAAAAGACCATGAATTATATTTATTTTAAGAGGCAGGACTCAAGAGGTTAGCATACCATGAGATCATGTCAGGTCCCTTTGTTGGCATGTGACGGAAAGCCCCCTGAACCGCCTGTTTGAGCTCTGAAACTGTTGCGCCCTTTTGAACCTCGATTCCTATTTTAAAAAAAAAAAAACTCAAAATTTAGTCGATCTCACCGTACCACAAAAGCAGTAGTAGTCGAACTAGTACAACAACAAACACATTGGCAGTTAGCTAGAAGCTCCATTGGCAAAACTCCAACAATCTTCCGGATTCGCAATACTGGACCATATGCAAGAACTGGTGGAGTACTCATGGAACCAATGTGGATCAGAGGCACTAGAAATCAATCAAAATTCACCGAATTCCGAAGAAAACTTAGAAAAAAAGAAGAAATAATAGCCAGCAATACAGAAGTGGATTCGTACTTCAGAGATATAGGAACAAGATTGATCGAAGAAAAAGGAGGAGGAGGATCACTGACCGAAGCGAGAAGCGTCAAGCTTGACGACGGTGAGGTGGATAGGAACCGGAGGGAGCCGGTCATAGTGAAAGCTCCGCCGCAAGTTGGCCAATGACATCGACACCGATCTCCTGTGGAGGCTCCATCTCGGCCTCAACCGCCTTTCGGCTTCAACGGAAACCCTAGGCAAACAAAATCCCAATCCGCCATCCTCCTCCTCCTCAATCTCCTCATCCACAAATCTCCGCATACTATTTACACAGTATTAGCAACAATGGCGATGGCGATCCCCCGGCTTCCCCACTCTTTCTTTTGCCTCTGTAGAAACCTTGAGAGAGAATCGCAGTTTGGTCATCGATGGCGGGAAAAATAGAAAATAAGTAGGGATTTGATTCCTGAACAAAACGATCACGCATTGCTTTCATTATTATTCTAATTTAATTAGAATCGCAGTTGCTTTAATTATGGAGCTCAATATGCATGGCCCACCGTCCACATAAGCACTCTTCAAGGCAAGCATCCCTCTTCTGATATTAATTTGGTAATAAATATAAATGACCGTTTAATCATGATGCCAAGAGTAAGACGTCCTCGATGTAAAAGAGGTGGTCGGCGGATTCAATGACAAGAATCAAGATGCGCTTCTCTCTTTGCAAGTATACTATCAAGAAGATGTCTCCAACAAGATTGATTTACATGAAAATCAGGCATAAGAAAACAAATTGGAATGCAGCTCAAGAAATATGTGTATGAGCTAGGAATTAGAAACTCCAGTTCCCAACTGCTTTACATTGTTACCGATGAAATAAGCATTGGGGTCACGAAGTCCTCGCTGTTTTAGCACATCTACACTCCACTTGCCTTCGGCAAATGTACTCTCTACCAAAATGGAAGTTCAAAAACCAGCTGGAATCTGGTCCATACAAGACCGGAACCAATGATCATCCATGCTATCACTGGAGAACGAGTAATGTCCACCTCGGCCATCGAAATATCGCCTTAAAATCAGCTGCCTACTTTCCCATCAACTTATAGTAAGCATATAGGCCAGAGCCGAGGAAACCCAGAAGCTGACCTATGACATTGAACTGCAAGCATGGCAAGCATTAGTGACCAGGAACATACTAACATGTTGTGAAAGATACCGACGCTAAATAAGCAGCAGCAATCATGATTACACAGATGAATTTCCACTTACAATATCAAATGGGAGTCCGCCAAATACAATCCAGCCTAGTCCAATGGTAAAAAGATCCTGCAAAAACGAACGAAAGGGGTGCATGGACCGCAAGGCACCAAACCAGATTATATGGCATCATATTTAAATTGCTCAGGGCCTAGTGTTACAAGCCGATGTGAAACACAAACATATCTTACAGAAGTTTTTATTCGGGGTATTTACACTTTCCCTTACTAGCGACGTAAGAGAAATAGCAGACAGAGAAAATAAGGAAATAATAATAGTATGATAGATAAGCTCCAGCCCAAGCCAATGATAAAGTTTCCACATTCTTAGGCCTACAGAGAGCTGTATGAGCATCTAAATGCAAATTAGTTTGCATTATAGCCAATAGGAACGAGATGACAGATACCACCCTCCCTTTGATGTACAATAAGTTCATGGTAAGAAGGCCTAACAGGAGTATCATGGCTTACCTTAAGATTTCCACAGATAGTTTGAGTGACAGCCGAATTAAGAGTTGTGTTGAGAAATATACTGTAGTTCAAGAAGAATGCCAATGTACAGGATAGAAGCATAACAACCTGCCAGCAAAGACAAACAGATAGTGATTGGTATCGCTTCAACAAGAAACTCTCTTTCCTTTTTTTAAGAAGTTGATGCTTTGTAGTTTTCTGAATCAGAAAAAAGACGGGAGGAAAAAGGAAAAACTCTGGAGACAACCCACATCAGCTTTGATCTACATATTTCTTTTTCGTGCTTCAAGCTATTGATCTTTAGGAAACATGTAAACCAAGACATACGAGCAAAATACCACATGAAATAACTAGCATGTCCCATACATTTGTACCAACAAGGCTATAATGCTCATTACTCATTAGAGTTCAGATATCAGCAGATGGAACATAGTTCCCAAAATAAGTCAAAGTAAAATGAAAGTGAAATCACCAACAGAATGAGCCAATAGCACAAGCTGCACAACCCCTATTTCAACCGTACCATTTGTCTCACAGATAATCAAAACAATTTGTTTTCAGTTCATCCCACAGTAAGCATGCATGGTGCAACCAATGACGTGTGCACAGCCATGACACTACCTTGAGAAAGCCACAATGAAATTAGGGAAATGCTCGGTGATGGAAGATAAATACAAGCTATCAAACTATACACAATGCAATAACAAACTAGCTCAACAACGCACAAAAGTTCACACAATCTGTCAAAATACATAGAAAAAACCTTGCTTCCTAGCAAAAATTCTAGCATCAATCCTTGCAACCGAGTATATAAGTAAATAACTCAGCTGTCAGCAGACACCTATGCACCCACTGTTTGGCACCATTACCTCCTTTACTTGTTGGCATCTCATGTTTCCCACATATAAAAAAAATATGATGAACTCTACAGCTAGCCCAAAACCCAGAAGCAGAAATGAAAGGAGTGCAAAGCCATTTTGAAGCCCAGAACTAGAACACCAAAAACAGCCACTTCCATTTGAGCATCAATTTAACGGCAAATCTCGCAGTAAACTGTCTACCAAGCACCATAAACTAATCTACCGAACTCAATTTAGACCGCACAATCACTAACTTGAAATCTCAATAAAAAAGCCACTCATGCTCGACCAGATCTTCACACCCACCAATCAATTTCAAAGACCCAGACCCCTAAATTTTTTTAAAAAAAAAAAAAAGCAAAAAAACACACACCCAGAGAGGAACCCAGTTGAGTTTCACGCTAGTCTACTGTGTAACTTCGAAAAATCAACAAATGGGCAGAACAGAAACTGGAAAGTAACCCTTACATTGATAGATTTGCTATTAAAATCCCATTTACAAGCTGTGGGCAGAGCACAGTCGATCTTTGTAACCGTGAAAAAAAGAAGAAAGGTAGATTTGTGAGGGCGGGAGGGGTAAGTGGGCGAAGTCCAAAATCAAATTATAAGATCTTTGTAGTGATACGCTCTTCTCTTTTTTTCCTTTTCGTTTTTTGTTTTTGAAACAAAACGGGGGAATGAAATTTCAAGTGAGAAAAATGGTGCGTGTGGACTTCAAATCGATTCTTCCCAGGTAGCCATTTTCTAGAAAGAGAGAGAGAGGGGCAGGGAGCCTGGGGAGGTGAGTGGTGAGGGTGCTGGTGCGGTTAATTGATTACGGTTTTGATCTGTGTATAGATTAAAACTTCACGTGTTATGGAGGCACCGCCGCGCTCACACTACCAATTTTGCTGAAACATGAGCAAGTGGTACAGTAACTACAGTTACTTTTATCTATTATTAAATCAATGGAGAGAGATTTCTCCTCCAATTCCTTGAGAACCATCGAGCTTATCAGTGAAGATTTCACAATTAGTGTCTTTAATGTAAAGGTTAGTATTGAATCTAATTGTCTTTTTTTCTTTTTTCAATACTTTATTGAGGAGTCCTCTCCTACGGGACTTAAACTTAAGACCTTGTCGTATTCGACGAAGGTAACAAACCACTTGGACTAACCAAGAATGGTTTGAATCTAATTGTCAAGTAACAATCTTTATATCAAAGTTTGCATCAAAGATAAGTGTTGGGTTATAATTTTTATCAATATGAGTCGAAAGAAATCCTAAATTAATAAGGTTTATATCAGTTAAAACCTTCAATTCAATTTTAGTTTATCTATTATTATATAAAAATAAAAGACATTTATTGTAAAAGTTATAAGAAGTAAATTTGAAAACATGTAAGTATTATTTATAATGATTAAAGAGTTCATGTCCATGAGACTAACAACTTCTCCGATTGAATTCATATATTAACAGTTTTGGAAAGAGTACTTCATATAATCATGTGAGCATATGTGAAGTGGATATTCAACACAATTCATAATAAGCCTAACAGAAGTCCAACCCAACAGCAATTCTAATCAGATTTAAGGTTAAGTTCAAAGAGAGTATCAAACCGAAAGCATGTAGACAAAGGTAGGCCATCGAAAACATTTGGACGGGCCGAGCACGAGATAAAACTACCTACCAACCGACATGATGACCTACACAGCGATCTATTTTCATAGGGGCAAAGCCCCACATCTAACTCGCCGGTAACCAAGATAAATTGACTATAAATACTCACTTTATTACAAACCTAAATGTAAGTATTAAATAGAGGATGTATCTGTCATTTACGAACTTCAAAATCTACTACAACATGGGATAGACTATCACGATATATATATCGGGATTTTTTTAACGATTCGTGACTTATGCAGGTAAAAGCACGGATGAAGCATCTTACTGAGAAAATAAAGAGAGTTTGGTGACGGTTAAGAATGATGTTTAATCAAGATTGGTAGATCAATAAATTAACATAATGCTGGATGGATTAGTTGCTGAACGAAGGATATATTCACATCAAAATTTTATCGTGTGCCGATAATCATTGAAAAAGAAACATACGAACAATATATGTTTTATTGCATGCTATAATAAATCCAGTAAAGGATGGCAATTCCACTTAATTTCAGAATAAACACTAATGAATATTCCTCTTCGGATATACGTGTTATACATTATTAAAACTCGTGATATCTAATCAAACATCTATTATATAAAACATGATATATTTTGAAATGTCCTCCAAAATATGTCAAGACAATTTCGGCCGTAGGATGATAAAAAAGGCGGGAAGAAATGTCAACCGTCGGATTAAAAAGAGGTGTAGTGAGTAATAAATAGGGTGTAATAAATTAATGGGGTGAATAATAAAGTGGGGTGGAGTTAATAAAGTGGGGTGAGGTTGGTAATAAAGTGGGTTGGTGTGAGGTGAGAATATTTTTTTTATAATATTAATATTTTTAATAAAAGTGAATTTTTTAATAATTTATTTAATAAAAATTATATAATATTATAGTTAAATTTTTTAAAATGTTGAGGTAATCCAAATAAGACTAATATTAATATAATAATTTCGAATTTTTAATATTATTTTTTGATTTATAATTATAGTTTTTTTGTTGATTTTCTTGAAAGAGTTGCTAACCTATATTTTTTCGATGATTTTTATTTTACGAGAGTAGAGTGCTTATCGTGCCGAAGGCACGAGTAACCGCTAGTATATATATATAGATCAAAATACCGACGCAGCCAGTTAAACCGAAACTATAGGAATCAACGAGCCGGAGAACAAAATATTGGCATTGAGACTATAAAAATCAATAGAGCAGAACCGATATTTGATCAAGAAAATGAAAGGAACCAAACTAGTAGCTAAGGCTTGTGTTTAGGGGTGTAGATGAGACAATACAGCTCGAGATCGACTCATGATTCGGCTTAAAAAAAAGCTTAAAAAGCTCGACTCGAATTGAGCTCGAATTCGAACTCTAAAAGCTCAAGCTCGGTAAAAAAGCTCGTTAGTCTAATAAGTCGAACGAGCTAACGAGTTTTTTAATTTTTTTTTATAATTTTATATAATTAAATAGTATTATTTTAGTATTTAAAATTTTAATAAAATATTATGAAAAGTAAAAATAAATAAAAAAATTGCATTAAAATTCGAGCTCGATAGCTCGTCAAACTCGAGGTCCAACTCGAGCTCGAGCTCGAACTCGTTATAATTAAACAAGCTTAGCTCGTTTATAAAGATATTCGCCTCGGTTCGTTTACACCCTTAGTACTGGGGGTTAGGTGTGTAGTTGGTGGAGGGAGACAGGTGGAGGAGGGTCAGCCGATGGTTTTAGATTCTAGATTTGTACAGTTATGTGAGTTGTTGAAGGATAGCCAAGAGATTGAGGGTACGTCTTTGAGTGATTCGAATCAGGAGGAAAGCTGGACTGCTCTAAAGTGTTTGGATGATTTGTTAGGTCAAGAAGTGGCGGTAGCGTACGAGCAAGCGGAAGGGAGAGGGTGTCTTCATTTGATAGGACGTCACGAGAGCATGGTGGTAAGAGAGGACGAGATAGGGTACGAAGAAGGGGTCGACCCTAGTTCTTCATCTCTTTACTCTTGTTAGATGTTTGTTTTGTTTTTGTTGGTTGTGTGGTGTACGGAGGTGTATGGTGCTCTAGGTTGGAAGAGGTCATATCACAAATTTTGTGTTCTTTGATCATAATGATTCTTGATGTGTAGAAGCAGAGCACTGTAATCTGTTAGCGTTATCATTTATTTATATACTTTCATTTACCGAAAAAAACATAGAAAGGTTATTCAAGGACTTTAGTAGAACAAACCTTTTCAACATTTTGGTGGTTGAGGGGAAGGCCTGTCTCAGTATCAAGGATTTGCTCGACAGTCTCGATCTCAGGAATCTTATCGCGAAGCCTAGTTTCTATCCCCATCTTGAGAGTCATGGTGGAGCTCGGGCACGACCCACATGCCCCTTGCAGCTTCAACACCACCACCAGCCCATCAATCTCATGTAATGCAACGTTACCCCCATCGGCCATTAGCCCCGGGCGCACCTCATCCAGCACCTTCTCTACATTCTCTTCCGTCAATGGCAGCATACACTTTGGTGATACAACTACACCTTCACCATTAAATTAAATGGCAGCAATTTTATACCACACATTTACTGCAATCAGAATATGAGAGCTGTCCATTTTAGCATCAATTTCTTTGCAGGAATGAACAAAAAAAACAACGCTGCAACACAGGGTTGATGTTCAATTGGTCTGATGATCCATCCGATCGATCAATCGAAAGAAAAAATTGGATACCTGTTTTGTGCCGCCGGCGTTTGGTGACATTAACCCTGAAGGAACTCCGGCGAGGGAATCGACCTCTGGCAAAACTGCTAGACGATGAAACTGAAAGGCTTCTCTGCACACAACAACACCGACGAGATTCTGGGTTCAGAATACAAAATTGAAATCAAACACAAGTAAATATGACCAAAGAGAGAAACAAAAATTAAAGAAGAAGATGAAAACAGGGACCATGGTGGGGGAGAAATGGCAAGAAGACGAGCATCGTTGATGAGATGACGATGAGTAGTTGATAATGGACTTGGGTGTTGTGATGAGGCTGCTCTGTATCACTATCTGGGCAGAGAAGCCCCCCATGCTTATTCTTTTTCTCTCAATTGCAATTTGAAACGAGATCCACTGACTTGGGAAAACACAAGACGACGATCTGGGTCAGTGGCGATGGCGTCTGTGAACCCCCCAAAGTAGAAAAAAAGAAAACAAAACAAAACAAAATGGTGATCGAGAGATTTGCAGTGAGAAAGAGAAAGCAGCAGCTGCTGCTCAGTTTATACATGGATTGGAATTTTGCAGAGATGAGACGATAAGCTGTTTGGGGATTTGAGGAAGATGCCATCTTGCCATGCCACGTTATCGTCGAGGAGACTTTTCTAGGGCTTAAGCGGCCTTGAAGCCCAATAGGCCCAATCCTCTGATCACCTATACATAGTCCAGCTCCATCCAATCTCTGGGC
Source organism: Dionaea muscipula (assembly GCA_028571145.1). Taxonomy (NCBI): domain Eukaryota; kingdom Viridiplantae; phylum Streptophyta; class Magnoliopsida; order Caryophyllales; family Droseraceae; genus Dionaea; species Dionaea muscipula. Next base: position 22,715 of record JAOWBR010149591.1, read on the forward strand.
TTAAACTTTTCTTCTTCGCCCTTTTTTGGCACTTTCTTTCATTTCACCTTGTTGGAGACTTGAGATCTTCTCCATTAAAATTCGCGTACTTTTAAAATGACGTATTATGTATTCGTACTAGTGGTTACCCGTGCCTTCGCCACGTTAAGTACGTCGCTTTCTTAAAATAAAAATGATCGAAAAATATACCTTAACAACTTTTTGAAAAAATTAACGAAAAAATAAAATTCAAAATTATAAAATAATAATAAAAATTCAAAATTATTACAATAATATTAGTCTTATTTTGATCGTTTCAAC
>JAOWBR010149592.1:0-13640 GCA_028571145.1 Dionaea muscipula
TCACATACCCACCTTACCCTCCACCTCATATCATCCCATCCCCCCACTTGATTTGACATCTATCTACCTATATTTTCAAACACAATCTTTATTTATAATATATATATGGGAGGGGTTATATGGCCAACAACGAAGCTAACAACAAAGCCAAAAAGGTGCAGATGACATCAGCAGGACAAAAAAGACAAAACTGCTGATATCAGCGAATAGTTCTAAGCCATTCATCATGGTAAATCTAGTGGCTGCAATTCGTTGTCACTGTTTTTGGCATTATTTTTGACTATATAACCTGTCCCTATATATATATACACACACAAAAATGTTCAGGTAAGAGCACCCTTACCTAAGTAACTTGCGGATTTCTGGATATCCGGTGATTTGGACCGGATATCCTGGCCTGTATCCGGTGATGTCCGAATATCCGGTCCCAAACATGCCCGGATATCCGGATAATGACCGGATATCCGGAAGTCCGCAAGTTCCTTAGGTAAGGGCGCCCTTACCGGAACCGGACTGTATATATATATGGGGGGAGTTATTTTGGCACATCTATTTACATAATCAATTACACTGAATATTTGCCGTTGGATTTATCCCCTTAAACGGCCCAGATGAATAGATAGGATTTTTAGAAAATTATAAAATAAACAAGAAAAGGAAAGGAAAAAGAGAAAACAAAAAAGGAAAAGATAAACCCTAAGGGGATATCTGGGCCGTTCAAGGGGGTATATATATATATATCTCGGGCCGAGCTTAAAAATGCATTACTCGTACCCGGTCCATTTATATAAACATGCATAAAATCTTACCTAGGCCCATGATACCGAGCTTAAATCTATGTCCAAACCCTAAAATAATCAGGCTGGGCGGGCCGGGTTGGTTTTGATCACCTCTACTTTCAACTACAAGTTGTATTGTTCTATTTTGACAGAATGTTGCCGCAGTCACGTCAACTTCGACTCGTACACCAATATACAAAGCTTTTGCAAAAGGTGAAAATATTGGAGATGTCACTGCAAAAGGGGAGTCTGTTGGCAACATAGCTGATCTGGTATGTTGAATAACGATGGAAGTAGATCAAATATTCCCGTTTAAAATGTATGGATGTGCCCTGCTTGATATGCCTAACTTAAAAAGGATGTTAGGTATTTTGCTCTAAAAGAAATTTGATATGCGGGAAAAAAAATTACTGTTGTTGTGGTGTTAGCCTTTAGGGAGTTCAAACTAAGGTTTGTTTCTAAATGCAACTTTTTCACTTTTATTTGTCTGGTGTTCATGGGTTACTGAATTGGCAGTCGTGACTTCTGGGTTTGACTGGCTGCTTCTAGTAACAGTTTAAATTGTTCTGAAAAAGAATCAAATGTTCTTCATTATCCCATGGATCCACTGCATCATTGCCCCATGATTTGTTTGAGATAACGCTAGTTCTCTATGTATCGTTATCTTAGATAGCATTCGGCTGTCTCGCACCCATACTATGAACAAAAAGCTACCATGTTATGTGCAAGTATGATTTCTTCTTAAAGCCAGAAATCACAACCATACTGTTGTAAGTATTGGGCCTTGTAGTGCTTCTTCATGTTTTATCATATTGGGCTAGCTTAGTTTGTCTTGTTTATCTTGTACCCATCATATAAATAAAGTGCCCAGCTTCACTTTGAGGCTAAGGGAAGTTATTCATTTAATCTACATGGTATTAGAGCTCTTGCAGCAAACCCAAAACCCCATCAAACCCTAGCCTCAACCTGCCGTTGTAGCAAAACCCCATCAAACCCTGCCACCGCCACTGCTCCTATTGGAACACCCACTGATGTCGCTCCATTGGCCGGCCAACCACCACAGTCCTTCTACCCAGTGATCGGTGACCTCAGGGGAGCAGCCCCGCGTCGCCAGTGGCCGCCCTATGCGGCAGTCCAGCCTCAACCGTGAGTTTAACATGTGGTGATGATGTAACTCACTATCTTCCTCCGTGATTCTCCCTTGTTTGCTGCTCTAGGGTGAAAGAATACCCCCTGTCGGTGCTCATCTCACGGCGGCGGTCCCGTCGGCTCCCTCACGCACTTCCACGTGCCTCTGCAAGCATTTGCGCGTGGGCCTCACGCACCTCATGCGCCGCCGTGTCACCGTCCCTCTGAAGGCAGCATACTCTTCTCTTCGTCCTGGTCATTTTCGTCTCCTACAGCTGCCCTTGATTCACACTGTTTCCATTTGTTTTGGGATTGGATAGTCCTTGTGGTTTCTTGTTTCCATCCACATGCCACATGGTTGGGTCTCTTGTTTCCTATGCTACTAGTCTCTTGTGATTTTTTACAATTGTTTTTCAGCACTACCTCGTGATTTCCCTTCTGTGATTTTTTTTTGAGATATGGCGACCGAGCAGAAGGAGGCCGCTTCTTCCTTGTCTGATCATGGCTCTATAATGCAGACCTCTTCTGAGTTTGTTCCGGCTACCACTAAACTCACTAAGTTTGGCTTGAGTGGGGACAACTATTTTCAGTGGCGTCGACGGGTTGAAGTTAATATCATGGGCATGGAATTAGAGGATCATTTGACTGAGATAGGTCCTAGTGGTGAGAAGGATCCTGCCAAGGCCAAAGCTTGGGCTAGAGCTGATGCTCGTCTCTACACTCGACTCCTTAATTCCATGGATACGTTTATTGCTGATCTAGTGACTCATTGTGCTACTGTGAAGGAGATTTGAGATTATTTGACTCTCTTATATTCTGGTAAAAGATAATATGAATAGGTTTTATGATATATCCCGGTCCTCCTTTCGCTGTCAGTTTGGTGAGTCATCCCTTGGTGCATTTTTTGCCTCCTTTAAGAAGACATACGAGGAGTTTAATGAGTTGATGTCCATTACTGCTAGTGTGACTACCATGCAACAGTAGCGTGAACAATTAGTCATTATGTCCTTTTTGAGTGCACTACCACCGTCTTATGACTCTATTCGCTCCCAGATTTTGGCCAGTAAAGAGATCTCACTTTCTGAGGCCTTCTCTAGGGCCAATAGAGCTATCCAACCGTCTTCTGATTCTGGATTTATTAGCGGTGATTGTGCTGCTCTAGCTACCTTTGGTGGGTCCCAATGGACGTGGCCCTGGTCGAAGGGCTGACCGTTCATTCTGTACTCATTGTCAGTGGTCCGGTCACGTTGTCGAAACTTGCTATCAGCTTCATGGCCACCCTTTTAGTACTGCCACCTCTACTTCTGATGGCAGATCTGTGTGTTCTTATTATAAGGCCCCTGGTCATTCTCGCGATCAATGCTTCAAGTTATATGGGCGACCTGCTGCTTCTACGTCTGCCAATGTGACTTCTTCTGGGGCAGACCCTCCTCACACTCAGGGAGATGATTGTCCTCCTAGCTTTACTCCGGCTCACACTCTGCCTTTCTCAGCTCCCCATGTGCACTCTGCTCATTCAGTTGCTTATATCTCTACATCTCCTCGCGAGTGGATCACCGATACTGGGTGTCTGACCATATGACTGGCTCGCCAGAAATACTGCATGATTATTCACCTACCTCCTCTTATTTAAATGTTTGGATTGCTGATGACACATATACCCCAGTCAAAGGGATAGGGACAGTCCCTCTGACCCTTACCGTATCCTTTGTTCTTCACATTTCCGCTCTTTCTATTAATCTATTATCCGTTAGTGCCTTGACTAGCACTCACTATTGTTATGCTATATTTTCTGGCGACTTGTGTTTTTCAGGATCTTTTGATGAGTAAAACTATTGGTAGAGGTCGACGCTTGTCTGGGGGATTCTACGTGCTGGAGGCAGTCACCTACCGTTGCCTTTCCCAGCATATCTATCACTGCCTTGGATCTTCATTGTCGATTTGGTCATCCTACGTTATCCAATTTGTCGCGTCTCTGTCCTGAAGTCTAATCTATAACTGACCTTTTATGTGAGTCATGTCAGTTTGCTAAACACTATTGAGTATCATATAAGCCTCGTGTCCATCAACAAGCATGTGCTCCTTTTGCGTTGGTACATTCTGATATTTGGGTCCCTGTCCAGTCGAGTCTAAGGCAGGTTTTCGTTACTTTGTGTCCTTTGTAAATGATTACTCAAGAATGACATGGCTGTTCTTAATGAAAGTCGTTCAGAGTTATTTCTCATCTTTTCTGCCTTTTATGTTGAAATACACACAAATTTTCATGTTTATCCGCACATTCAGGAGTGATAATTCCCGAGAGTATTTTTCATCTTCCTTTGCTACATTTATGACTATTCATGGTATTCTACATGAATCCTCTTGTCCTGATATACCGTCACAAAATGGTGTTGCTGAACGTAAAAACCGCTATCTTTTAGAAGTTACTCGAGCATTGATGTTCCACATGAGTGTGTCTAAAATATTTTGGAGTGAAGCGGTCTTAATCGCCACCTACCTGATCAACCGTATGCCATCTTCTGTTCTGCAAGGGGAGATGTCTCTTCGTGCTCTTTTCCCAGATACCTCCCTTCATCTTCTCCCCTTACGTATTTTTGGATGCACTTGCTATGTTCGCGATATCCGTCCTCAACTCATCAAACTTGACCCTAAATCCTTGAGATGTATCTTCCTGGGCAACTCCTGCACTCAGAAGTGCTATCGGTGTTATTCTTCGGATTTGCGTCGTTTTTGTATTTCTGCTGACGTTATCTTTGATGAGTTTACCATGTTCTTTCTCCCGTCTGTGTCATCATCCTCTTTACCTCATCCATCTCCGTTGGTGTCTGTAGGTGAGGACCCTCTTGTGCACGAGTTTCGTCCTCCTCCGTCGGTCGTGCCCCCCCTCCCTCTCAGTCGGCGGTGCCACCCCCGCCGCTTCCCTCTCCTCCACTCCTACCCGTGGTTCCCATCGTGTCATATCTTTTGGATCTGATTTACCCCTGGTTAGGTTGGATTCGCCTCCTGTAGTTGCTCCTGAGCCGGCCCTTGTTGACCTCCCGTCCTCGTCCTTGGATCCCTCCTCGCGCTGGTTCCTTCATCGGATTTGGATGTCCCTATTGCCCTGTGGAAGGATAAGCAGAGTTGTGCTACATATCCCCTTTCTGCTCATATCTCCTATGTTGGGTTGTCTTCTTCCTTGCAGGCTTTATCTCTGCTTTGGACTCTGTTATTATTCAAGGCTCTTTTTTTCCCGGGGTGGCAGCAGGCCACGACTGAGGAGATGGAGGCTCTTGCACCCAATTAGACTTGGGACCTTGTTCCCCTGTTTCCTGGGAAGACAGTTATTTGGTGTAAGTGGGTCTTTGCTTTGAAGGTGAATCCGTATGGCTCTGTTGCCCGTCTCAAGGCCCGCCTGGTGGCCAAGGGTTATGCTTAGGTTTATGGTATTGATTATGCTGATACCTTCACCCCTGTGACTAAAATGTCCTCTGTTCGCCTCCTGATCTCTTTAGCTGTTTCTTGTCATTAACCTTTACATCAGTTGGATGTGAAAAATACTTTTCTTAATGGCGACTTGGCTGAGGAGGTGTATTTGGAGCAACCTCCTGATTTTATTGCTCAAGGGAAGTGTGAGTATGTATGTCGTCTGAAAAAGTTCTTATATGGGCTTCAACAATCTCCTCGAGCGTGGTTTGAGCGGTTCAACTCTGTGGTTATGGAGTTTGGTCTACAATGGTCAACCAAAGACCATTCAGTTTTCTATCGGCATTCTATTGAGAGTTGCATTTTCCTTGTAGTGTATGTTGATGATATTGTTATCACAGGCAATGACAACACAGGGATTACTCTCTTGAAGACATTTCTTCAGAGTCATTTCCAGATCAAAGACTTTGGATCTTTGAGGTATTTCTTAGAGATTGAGGTGACTCGTTGTAAGCGTGAGATTTTCTTATCCCAACGCAAGTATGCCCTCGACTTACTGCGAGATACCGACATGCTTGATGCTAAGCCAAGTGATACCCCGATGCTTCCCGGGTTGAGACTTTTGCCTGCAGAGGGCGTCGTGGTTGGTGATCCAGATAGGTACAGACGGTTGGTTGGCAAATTCAACTATCTTACCATCACTCGTTCTGATATTGCCTTCTGTGTCAGTGTGGTTAGTTAATTTATGTCTGATCCACGACTCCTTACTGAGAAGTAGCTCTGCATATTCTCCGGTATATTAATGGGCACCCTAGTCGAGGGTTGCTCTATAGTGATAATGGCCATAGGCATATTGAAGGTTTTTCTGATGCGAATTGGGCAGACTCACCCTTTAATCGAAAATCCACTAGTAGCCATTGTGTTTTTGTTGATGGCAACCTAGTTTCACGGAAGAATAGGAAGCAATCTGTTGTCGCCAGATCCAGTGCTGAATCTGAGTACCAGGCTTTAGTCCACTTGACTAGTGATGTCACCTATTTCCTCCAGTTACTTGATGAGCTAAAGTATCCTACACCAAAGTCTGCTTAGTTGTGGTGTGATAACATATCTGCTATTCACATTACTTCCAATCCAGTTTTCTATGAGAGAACAAAACATATCGAGGTTAATTGTCATTTTCTGAGGAAAAAATTGCAGAATGGTGATATTTCATTGAACCATGTGAAGACAAGTGAGCAACTTGGTGATATTTTGACTAAGCCTCTTTCTGAAAGTCGGGCACGATTAATATTTGTAACAAGCTGGAAATGATTAATATTTATGCTCCAACTTGAGGGGGAGTGTTGTGAGTATTGCGCCTTATAGTGCTTCTTCATGTTTTATCATATTGGGCTAGCTTTGTTTGTCTTGTTTGTCTTGTACCCATCATGTAAATAAAGTGCCTAGCTTCACTTTGAGGCTAAGGGTTGTTATTCATTTAATCTACACATAAAATTGGTTATTATTTTGCAACAAATGAGTCACTTTTTCGTAAGATGAATCATGTGATAGGTGGAGAATAAGATTGCTTGTTTGACTTTGGATCAGAAATTACTTGCTTATCTATCCGGTCTTCTCTTAGATGAGAGCTGGAAATATAACTTGGCTTAAAACAACGGAGTGGATTCAAGGAGATAGGGTACTATTGTGAGGGTTGAGATCATAGAATGAAATTGAGATCGTGTTCGCGGCATCTTGGAAACTGGGTGTCTGAGGCAATATAGAATAGAGTGTGATTGTCGCAACTCATTTTGTAGTTCATGAAAGGATTCTATCAGTTGCATTTGTCTATTTTTACTTAAGAACTTCTATTCATTTGAAGAATTGTTCTCGTTAGTTTATCATAAGCAATTAATCTCAAATTTAATTATTTTGTGTACCTAATTGAAGTTCGTAACAATTTACAAAAATTTAGCTAGAACATCAAGAAAATTTTGAAGTGTCTTATTACCAATAAACTTAATAGCAATTAAATAAGATTGAAGAACTAAATGAACTTCGAGTAAATTTAGCCAAAACAAATTTTATTTTGTTTGGCTCACTGCCTCACCGTCCCTCTCTCCCTTTTTTCTCCCTCACTTTTCCCATTTTTCTCAAAAAGATAATGGCAGTGTCGGCCGATCAGATTGATATAGGCCAATGCCGGAAAAGATAGGTCGATGCAGAACCAGGGGTATTGTTTTGAGTGAATATCGTAGTTACACCTGGCAAAATCTGATGAATATTGGCCAAAATTTAAGTCCATGGTAGGCATGCCTTTAGTTGATTGGATGAGAAAGGCACCTGAAGTAGAGTACAACGACTTATTGGGGGATGTTGTTTGGTGGTATGGTATAAGCAAAATCTGAGATGGAAATAAAATGCCATGGAAAGACAATATATGAATTTAGTGGGCTGCTGCTCCTAGTACCTGTTTGCTTTGAGTTCTCCAATGGCCATGACATCATGTATTTTTATAGGTTATTATGTACCGGATCTTCAAAGATGATCAATTGCCCTTTTGAAGAGTTTAATAAGTAAATGCAGATAAAGGGATAAGATGATTCCAATTGTGGGAAAATATTCCATTTTAGCAAGGTCTTTTATGACGTAGAATGTTAGGAGAGAATTGTGATTATGAAGCCTATCAAATGTGGAAGTTGAAGGTTTTCCTAAAATTGAACCCATTGGATGGGTTTGAGTTTTGTTTCTTATGCGGAGAATTCTAATTAATACTTGCACAAGGAGAGCAACAAAGTCATGGGTGAGAATGTTAAGGGTAGGAGAATTATTTGACATTTTTGTTTGGGAACAGGGGATATAGAAGAAAGGTTTTCTCGATATGCACTTCTACTTGTTTTGAGCAATTTTTTTCTTTTCTTTCGAATATCTCTCATCCTTCATATGGTATTTTCCTTTGCATCGTACGTTTTAATTCAAACTAAAAACGAGCAAACTGAATAAGGACTCATTTACCCTGATACAAATCTTTAGTGTCTTGGGGGAAAATGCAGTCTTTCTTCTGGAAGATAGACTGCATGGTTGCATCGATTAATTGTTAAAGGGAGAAATTTGGTTCTACTCTATTTTACTTGTGATTTCTTGTCTTCATAGAACCACAATTTTTTTTTTCCAAATTATTTGAAATTTGGTTCTGCTCAACATTGTTTTGTTGAGAAAACTGGAAATAAACAATACAATTTTTTTTAAAAAAGAAATCCTAAAATGGTACTTCTCAAATTATTTCCAAAAATATGGGCTAAAACTTGTTTTCAAGAGGAAAACGTGTTCTCAAAATACGTTTTTGCTGTTTAAAAATTTTGAAATCCTGTATGTAAAACGTATTTTATTGGAAAACTCTCTTACAAAGTCGCGTTTCTAAAATATTTTTTCACCCCCAAAAAACGTGTATGAAACACATTTTCTTCTTGAATACGTGTTGATCAATTTCCCTGATTAAAATGTTCTTCCAAAATAAATTTTCATCCAACTTTGAAAATTTCCAGATAAAAACATGTTTTCAACACATTTTTTTCATTTAGGAAACGTATTTTTGAATCACGTGTTTTAAAGACGTTTGTTAATAACATGTGTCTTGAAAACAATGTTTCAAAACATGCATGCTTTTTGCCTGTATTTTTGGAATTAAGCACGCAAAGTGAATTGAGAAAAGAATCAGAAGATCATTGTGTTCTAAAGGATTTATCCTTTGCTTTTCTTTTTCTTCTCGCATCTAGTCCCAACTGAGTGTATAATACAATTGCATGTGTTATTACTCTTAAAAGGGCCCTAGGCTTGGGTATTGCGGGGGTAAGGGGAGTGTATGTGTATATACACATAGCCTTATCCAAGAGGTTGTTTCCACACCTCGAACTCGTGACCAACAGATCACCAGTGGAACAGCGCCAAGGCACACCTTCTGCATTTGGTATTACTCTACTACACGATAAATTTTTCCAAGCATTTAATCCATCTGATATGGACGTAAGACCTCTCAGCAAGGTCAAGCGTTTGGTCATCCTCTGTCAGTTGAAGATGGTATTCTGATTTATTCTTGATCCTTACATATTTGGCTTCAAGGAGGTTGCTCTAGATGTAATGGGTTACAAACATATTTTGCATATTTTCCATGATAAGAGTCCATTTCTAAAGCGGACATCCATTTTTGAACAGTAGTGTAGACCTCTCACAACTGTTGGATTAGAAATCATCAAAGGTTTAGATTTCATCTTAAATTACTATCCATTCTACTATTCACCCACTATCAACAATGTTTATTATTTATCCACTACTAATCAATATCAACCATTCATCACATCAAATCGAATAGCTAAACAAAGTCCACATTACTATGTAAAAATTGATGTCCACTCTAGAAGTTTTGTCTCCATGATAATATCCCCCCATGGATTGCTAACAAAAGACTTTTGTATTCTGTTTGAAGCTGGGAACTGGAATGAGTATCATGATTTCAAGACGAAATCCATCCTTGATTAGTACCTTCGCCTTCTTATCCTGCGGTTATGTCCTCAGTTCTTATCAAGAGGTTTGATTTCTTGTTTTTTTTTTTTTTTTCCAACGTCCTGCTATTTGAGACACATGGTGTTCTTGATTTTGTAATTTACGTGTTTACTAGATCCGATCACTTGTGTTGCATACTTTAAACCGAGCAAGATTCACGGTAGCAGTAGAGTCATTTCTAAAGACAGGTCAGCACTAGTGCTACTCCTTGGTTTTCATCATGTGCTATGCTCCTCGTGTTTCACGATTCCTTTTGTTTAATGATGTTAAAAAAATGCTATTGTTGTGGATAAAATATGTGGATCTATATTTCTGATGCTATTTTAGTCATGTAGGTCGCGTTCCTTCATTAGAAGAGGGAAATATGAAGGAAACAATATTTCGTCTTCCATGGCTGAAGGATAAGCCTGTTGTCCTAGGTATTTGATATTTTCTGGTCCATGTCGAAGCACGTATATCTTTTCATCTAACTTTATTTCTCTCTTTTTTAGCTATATCCTCCCATTCTTTGCTTGAAACTGAGGTTTGCTAGTCTGGCAGGGTCGAGATTTAAGGATGCATTCCATGACCCAGCTCCATATTTAGCTCTGGAGCCTTTCTTTCAGGTGTGTATTTCTAATTGTAATTAGAGCATAAAGAAAGTGTCAATACATGCTTTCATATGTCCCATATTACAAACAATGCTCTTCGTAATGCAACCAAGTAGTTGTGCCCTAACCTCCTTGACCAACATATCTTGTTCATATATGTCTCTACTGGCAGAAAGAGAGATACATGGTAGCATATAACCCCAAAAAACGTAAAGTGTATGTCTTGCTGAAGGATCAGGCAAAGTCAGATGACATAATAAAAGCAGCATTCCATGTGAGTATCCTGCGACGGTGGTTTCTGACAGATGTATTTCACAGTATAGCTGACTTTACTTTTTACAGGGCCACGTGCTTCTTGATTTCATTGATTCAGCCGTTAAGAGCCAATATTTTCAGGGGAGGGAAGCAAATGATCAGTTTGATTCCATTGCCACATCTATTGACATTGAGGCTCACGTGGCAGAGTCGTGTAAGGTGGTTTAAACAGCATATGGCTTGTTCAAGAGTAAAGCTGCTGAACAGGTAGGGGGGACCAGATTACTGGAATGCAATCTTTTCAATGTTGTATGGATTTATTTAAGCTTGATGCTTTCTTTAGTTTGCTTTGGTTTAGTATTTCCATGTTTGTCCAGGCTTGGTTTGCTAGAGAAAGCCCGTGTACCTTAGTCTTCCCTTTTTTCTTCTTTGAATACTGCTCAAGCTGCTTGTTAGGCTGGTAGGTGGCGCTGAAATTAGCATTCTGTTAACAAAGAATTCCTGAGGCTCATGCAGTGCATGCAATTCTGGTTACCTTGTGCCAGTCTCCCTTACCCAAGGCACTGACAATGGCTTATTGGTGCATGCCTGTGTGTGTCTCAATCATCATCATCATCACGACCAAGTCCTACTAGGCGAGATCGGTCACATGTATCCGTAGAACACATGCACACAGAATCCGATAAATATAGTGCATTGATTGCCTGTCGGTTATCTAACGCGCATTGTCCTGACCTAATTAGAAGATTAAGTTTGAGCTAAATATACTAATATATACTAACATATAATAATATATATTCAACGTATGAGAATGTATCAACTTATTGCTACAGATATACACAAAAATGGAAACTCGACCCCAAAATAAATCACAATTTCACAATGTAAAACCATCATCATTATCATGCCTGTTTTTCACTAGGTGGGATCGACCATACGTATCCGTATTTTTCAATCTGCTCAATGTATAGCATCTGTTATGGTAAGTTGCAACATGGTTAGGTTAGTACATATCACTTTATCCCAAGTCTTTTTCAATCGCTCCCTACTCTTACCTTCACAGACATGGGCATGCCTTGCTACATAATCACATTCAGCAACATGTTAGAAACCCTTTAGATTCCATCCCTTTTCTACTGTAGGTGAGAAAGAAGTCTTAACCTAAACCATACAAAGACAACAAGGTCGAGTGAAAGCGGAAGATGGTCTTTTTCTTGTGTTCTAACCCAGAAGAGGAGATGTGTTCTAGGGGGAAGTCTTGAGTTTACTTGTGGTTTAAGATCGGTACTATGGTAGTGATTGCTATCAAATCTTTTCTATGATTCACAGACCTGGGCATAACACGCACGACCTGGCGGCTGTTGAAAAAAATTAGGCACTTGCACTTCTTGGACTCGGGAAAAGGATTGCAGAACAGAGTTGATATGATGTATAGTCATATATCATATTAAGTACTTGATACTGACATAAGGTTATCAAATAAATGTACATAGTTGGACTTATCAGCAACACAAGACAAATTATAAAAGCATGGAAGACCATCAACTAGACTAATTACAAAGCAAGGGAGACCATTAACTTTGAAGGGAAATTCATGGAAAAATCATCAATTCTTTAGCCACTTCCATTTTGCGTTAGCCTCCTTCCAATTAGTTTATAGTACTCTCATGGTCTAGGATTTCTTTTTTCATTTTGATTCTTGTGGTTGTTTATAATCTGGCTAAGCTAGGGGACCATTTGAATTTCGAATGATTTGAAACCCAGAATACATTGAATGATAATTTCAATCTTTTCTTTTGGCAATATATGAATGATAGAACAATGCTTCAATTATTAATAGTTATGAACCAAGAAATAATGTGCACTATCTCCAATATTAATGACTAATTTGTCGATAAAATTGAGTCTCCTTTCAGAAATGTAATGAATTACAAAGCTCATTTATGGTTTTACTTGTCTTGCTTCTCTGTATCCATCATTTCACTAGCTCATCTCCCAGTTAATATGAATCTCAAGAAGGATTGTACCTTCTAACGAACAGAGGTTGTACAATCTGTTTCAGGGGTGGGTGATGTCCGACTCACTCCTTAATCCAGGGAGAGCTCGAATTCTCTCCTAGCTCGAATATCTGCTTTTTTTCAAGGAGAATCTCGCCTATGGCTACCGTTCTCAGGTGAGAGCTATGAGAACCAACCAAGAACACAAGGGGTGAGGAAGATGTCTATATCCTATGAGGTGACGAGAGGCTGGAAGAGCTGGTCGGTTTTGATGCTTGATCTGATACACGTCATGTAGCCTGATACAGATCCCCAGTTTTGTAGTTCAAAGAGAACAAGTGATTCCATGTCGAGGTGGGAGTATAGCAAAGTGATCCATTCCTCAATCCTCTAGATATTTACACTTGTTGTTTTATATTTACTTTCGAAAAGGTGTAGTCTTTATGTAAATTTGCCAGGAACATCCTGGCATATAATGTCTTGATTGTATGTAAGCTATTTGTCATACTGTTTATGTTATTTGATGTTGTAGTGTTTTACTACAGGATATACGATCACTTGCATAAGGCATTTTTTGTTAAGCTAATTTAACACTATTGGGTGACCGAGGTTACAAAATTGATTTCTGGAGCTTAATTAGCTGAAGAATCCAGTACTTTGGGCTGTGCATTTTTTTCCTCCTTTTGTGTGTGTGTGTGTTTTTGGTTCCACTTCTTTTGCCTCCTTTTTGCTGCAAATTAACACTAATCAATCGTTGTCAAACATTGCTTTTTTTATTATATTTTTTTTATCATGATGTTTTTAGTTCTTGCAAGTATGGCAGCAAATTTGACTGAGTCTTGCTAGGCTATGCGAACAGAACACGCGAGGTAGCCTGCGAAGTGATAGGGGAAGAAGGGGGAGGGGACTGAGGGGGGAGGAGTGGAGGGGGTTATAGGTGTGTTCGT
>JAOWBR010149603.1:0-13638 GCA_028571145.1 Dionaea muscipula
CTTGGACAATTTCAAATTCGCAATGTATTATAGATATAGATGATAGATGTTGACTTCTATAAGAGTATAAATAAAGAGGAAAAATATTGTAAGGAAACCTTTAAGTGAAGCTACTGCAAAAGACCTTACAAGTTTGGAAAATAAAAGAACTTCCAATCCAAATACAAATTAATCCATATTATTGTCCTGCACCCAAGTAGCTCTTCTACATAAGAAGTGTTCGGAGGGAGAAACAGCTTTGATTGAACCATTATGTTATGGAAGGACACGTCCAGAATAAAGAATGACTTGAGAGGTTACTTTCCAAATCATTCATCTCAACAACCAAACTCCAAATAAGCTGCACCTTTTTGACATTTTCATAGCTCACAGCATATGTTTATTTCACCAAATTCCAATCGTACTTCAACCAGTTCTCCTAGCACAATAATGTTGCACTACCACTGCTACCACTACTATTATCACCACCAGCCCAGAACCGCCATTAGCAGCTAGGTTTCACTTGAGTAAATAGCTGGATTTGAAGAAAAAAGCAACAATAAAGGCAATGGAAGAAACTGAGCTAAAAGCTTACACTATTGGCTGATGAACTATCAAACTGGAGCCTTGCTTCCAGGTATTTTGGATTGACATGTATTCCATGAGAAGGACGAGGGGACTCCGAAGCCCTTGCACTAACTGAAACAGCTGAGTGGTGATTTTGAGATGGAGAGAACTGCAACTCGGCCTCAATTTTGCGCAGGACTGATGATGGAAAAACAGTTGACCAAGTACCAAACAGGTGGCGCATAGCTCGGTACATATTTGGCGGAACTTGACTGAAAGCCTCGCAGAAAACCTTATGCCCAAATGACAGAAACAAAGAAGACAGCCTATGAGAACAGATAACATAAAGGATAAACTGGATAATTTTAATCCAGATACTCAAATCAAAGGAAAAATGAAATGACAGCGTACAGAAATCACTACATACCTCAGGCAAACGGGAAGAAAAATACTGAACATACTCCCTGCCGATGTTCTTGACTATGCTATCCAATAAATATAAGGCAGGCAATTTTAGGTCTGCTTGAACCTGCACACAAGTCCAAGGAGAGCATAAGGTTGTTGGGACTTATTGAACAAGATTCCAGATAGTAACAAGAATGGTAATGTCAAAGAGTTGGATCGAGTAAGACAACATCATAATGGCCAATTATCTGAAAAATAGCTTCATCATTTATCTAGTCCAACATAGCAACTACATGGACCCTGCATAAGCTTATATAGGGCTGAATCACTTGAAGAGACGATGGTGAAACATTAGACCAACAAGTGACTACATCCAAAAAAATTGAAACAACCAAAAAAACCAACCCTGCATAAGCTTAGAGCAACTACATGGACCCTGCACACGTTATCAATTGAAACAACCAAAAAAATAAAAAAAAAACGTATGCTGCCAGCCTGCCAATGGAAAAATATATATGCTGTCATATTCATATACATGCTGTCAATGGAAAAATAAACAAAACATATGCACTACATATATATGCTGTCAATGGAAAAACATATGCTGTCATATAAATATATAATGCATCATAGAGAACCAATGAAAAAACATATGCTGTCAATTGGAAACCTAACTGCAAGGAAAGGAAACATATGCTGATTGCTGCCAGCCTGCCAGGAAACATATCAATTGGAAACCTTACATATGCTTCAAGGAAACATAACATAGTTACTGAAAAAAAATTACCGCTTTATTCTTCTCATTCTTTTGGGGACCAACTGCAAGTTGAGTATATGCATCACATAACTCCTTCATCAAAGCTCTCACTTCATTGCTTCGCTCTTCAATCTCTTGTTCCACACACCCTAATTGCTTTTTCAACAAGTGTGAGAAATGCCTCAATTTGAACCTTAGATCCAGAATAAGTGCAACTACAAATAGTTGGTTAATGGATCCAATTGAGCCAAAATATTTTTGGTATTTTGCTCTCATGCTCTCTCCCATGTTCCGAAGCACTCCCTCCACATAACTTCTAGGGCTTGGGCTGAATGAAATGTTGGATGGCAAAAGAAGTTTAATAATCTCAGACTCCACAGCAATCATATCATGGACTGCTGTATGGGATGTAGGATGCTTGCTAGCACTCACTTTCAAAGTGACTAGGTAGAATACCTTTAAAAAAGATACAAAAACTTGTGCACATTCCCAATCTAGCTCAGTAGGTGGCCCAACTCCAACTTTCCCTTTCCTACATTTATCAACTTCTTCTACACCATTCCAAACCAACATCCTCCTTTTCTTGGAAGTAACTCATGTATGCATTGTCTTCATCTTCACACATTCTATCAAATGCCTTTCTAAATTTCAAAGCAGATTCTAGCATCAAGTATGTGCTATTCCACCTAGTAGGCACATCCATAACAACTAGACCTTTATTATCCAATTTCTCAGTCTCAACACATTTTTTGAAATAATCAAATCTTCTAGGACTTGATCTAACAAACCTTACAGCATTTCTAATTGATGTCACACTCTTATCCAACTTTTTCAACCCATCTTTCACTATCAAGTTCACAATGTGAGCTAAACACCTCACATGCATATACTTGCCCTCCAAAAGAAGTTGGCAGTTTGGCCATTTCAACATCTTGCCAACAAGCCACTCAATTGCCACCTTATTAGCCGATGCATTGTCAACTGAGATACACATCACTTTCTCAATTTTCCACTCTACCAAACATTGCTCAATCAATTTTCCTATTTATTTACCGGTATGACTTGCAATCGGACAAAAATTTATAATTCTTTTGTGCATATTCCATTCATCATCCACAAAATGAGCAGTTAGCACCATATAGTTCACATTTTGGATGCTTGTCCATGTATCCGTGGTCAAACTCACCCTATGCTTCCCCAACTCTGCTCTCAAGTTTGCGTTCAAGTGATCATACATCTTAAAGAACTCTCTAACAATAGTTCTTCGAGATGGAACATGTAACCTCGGCTGCACTTTACTCATCATCCGTCTAAACCCCTCCTTCTCCACAACATTAAAAGGCATCTCATCAATCACAATAAATTCTACAATAGCTGCCACACTTTCGTCTTGGCTCCAACCCTTAGCAAGAAACAAGTTATTAACGTCACCAGAACTAGAGGAAGTAGAACTCCCTAGAACCTTTTGATGGATCTCATCGTTTCGTACATACTTCTTACACACGTTACGGATGTGTTTACTATAAGTACTAGTGCCACCTCCACTAGTATCACAAGCAAACAATTGACCACAATAATTGCATTTAGCCTTTAGTACTTCTACCTCCATCTTTTGTAACTTCCCCTCCTCCATTACATCTTTTTCTTCCTTGATGGTACATTTAGTGACATGATTCCAAACCCAAGATCTCTGCTTAACTTCTTTTGGAACAATTGGAGGTTTTTCTTTAGGATCATTGGTTTTTTTTGCTGTTGATTTCCTTTTTCTCGAGGAAGGAATTGAAGGGGGCATGGATGATTGTGAGGCTTGTTGTTGTGCAGGGGAAGGTGATGTTGCAGTCGAAGATGCTTCAACACTGGTGATTTCCAAATTTTCCATGATCTGCAAAAAGAAATCACGGAAGAACCCATGAAAATTGAGAAATCACGAAACAGAAACGAAACCCCAAATTTTCCATGAGACAGAATCATAAAAAAACCAGTGAAGTGCTAAATCATAAAAATCACGAAACAGAAACTGGTGAAGTGAAAAAAAACCAGAATCAGCAACATGCCAACAACCATAGTTACCATACAACAGCAGGAGTAACAAACTAACAACTAATTACCATACTGCACCAGGAACAAAGCAGCAGCAAGAACAAAGTAGCAGCAGTAGGAACGACCAACAACAGCAGCAGGAACAAATCAGTAATGCCTTATGTGATAAGTGAAAACAATCGAGCCAAATTCCTACTCGAGTCAATAGAAAATATTGTAATGCCTTAATCAATTTAATTTGATTCATGACATGGAATTCCTACTCGATACATGAAGTAGATCAGTAGTCATGATTAATTAAATTCACTGCAAGTTACTCAAAACAAAACCCTAGAAACAAAAATCCTCGAAATATGGATGCCAGAAGGAAAAATCAGAGAAGGGGGAGCAAAATCAGAACACGAAAACAAGAAAGAAAGGAAAAATCAGACCACGAATTAAACCCACCGAAGAAAGGGGAACAAAATCAGAGAAATCATACCTTGGTTTTGGTTTCGAGGGAGGAGATGCGTATGGAGAGGAGATGCCCGCCGACGAAGGGCTTGATTGAAGAAGTGTAGGCGTCGACGAAGGGGTTGAAGACTTGAAGGAGTGGAGGTCGGCGAAGGGGTCTCGATTTCACTCTCGGATCTGGCTTCTTCTTTGGAAGCAGTAGGAGGCCAGGAACACGCTGCACAGTGCACACAGGCCAGCAGTAGAGCACACTCACTGTACTCACATCAACAACAAATGATATTTGGGCCAAACGATAGCAGGCTTAGCAGCTAACCTAGGTTTTTTTTTTTCCTCAACCAATAAAACAGAGACAAGTGGCATTTTAACAATAATTCGGTCCGGGTCGGGGCCCCGTTTCACCTAAAATGAAGACCCGCCCCGCCCCAATTTTTTTACAACGGTTCGAGCCCCCGCCCCGTATTGATTTTTCAAATTTGAGAACCTGACCCGACCCGCCCCGTTTGACCCGGTCCGGGTTGGACCCGCGTGTCCTGGACCCAAATGCCCACCCCTAATCTTGCCTAACTTTCTCCAAATGATGAAAATTCTGAGAAACACTAGAAAAGAGGCGTAGATCATACCAAATTAAGATAAAACATGGGACTTAACTTAAGTAAAAGGTAAAGTAATGTAGCCATTTTCACGGCTACATCATCAGGCATGTTCCGAACATGCATTTGAGTATGATCTTGATGGCTAGACCAGAGGATGATGGTTACTCTAGTATTTTTCGAGGTGGGCACGCGACGATCTGTAGAGGGGCTTTATGATAGCCAAGGAAAGACGTGTTTCAGGACTATGAATTTCAGACTAGTTGTAGATATCGAGTGAGAGTCTTGACGAGTAAGTTTGGTTCAACAGATGCTCACCATGAGTAGTTGAGTCTGGGGTGCTTGAGTAGCCAGCACACACTTGGAAAACTAGGGATAATTATTATGCATGAGTTTCCCAAAAAGTGAGATTCTTGAGGGCAAGGTTTGGTGCAGGTGATACAGCCATCACACACTTGAAAAAACGTGGGAGATTTTGTGATGAGTTTTTTCCCAAAGTGTGTTGTTTTGTCTCAGAAGGGACCAAAACGCTGAGTTTTTTGCCTTCCTTTATTACTTGCAGTTGAGTGTTGCGTTTTGACTATTTGGAGATTAATTGCCTTTTGGAGAGCTTCATTTTGGACTTCATCTCCCTTCTTTTGCGGTGGCTTCACATGAGCACATAGCCTTCATTGTCGTTCTTCTTCTCTGGCTAGATCGATCTAGGAGAGCACGACATGGATCGTCATCATCACCATTCATCATCAACAGTACTGGTGATCTATCATTGCGGTTGAAGGTAGTTACCGGAGATTCGTTGAGGCAGTTGCTAGAGTTTCTTTGCTAGTGTGTATAAATACTTAGGGTATTTTCTGTTTTGTTCTTGAGTTGAATCGTTTGGTTGTTTGTTGGTGTTATTGTTATCGACTCAGTGCTCCAGTTTGTGTTGATTGTATCCATGGTTGATATCTTTGGTTTGTAAACACATGAGTTGAGTTTCCAGATTGATTTTCCGTCTTCGGTTCTCTGTTCTCCATTGTGGAGTTGGAGATTTGTCCACAAAATCAGTGTTTGTTGTTTGATTTACGCTCTACATGCTACAAAATACAACACACATTAAAAGATATAGAATCTAGCTCGCACTTATGAACTTTGGGATCTACTGAGTTAAGTATGAGAGAGATATTCCCGAAATAAATCTCAAGACCTTTTTAAAGAATTCGCTACATGTGTAGGTCGTAACACGGAATTGGATGCATTCTATGCAAGCGGGCCAAGGGGACATAGTGACCGTTAAAATTGATGTTTGGTTGTATTAATTAAACCACATACACCAAAAAGATATACATATTTTCTAATAATGTGAAAATCGATCGATAACTTCAATAAAAATAACTAATGAACAAGGTTGTCAGCATTTAAACTTTGTGAATTTAGTAACTTTATATAGGAATTAATTATAATTATCTATGGGGCAGGTTATTCTTATTCTATTTTGGACTCCACTTTTTTTTGGAATTTTTTGAAACGATATGAAACAGTGGATGCGTTTAAAATGTATTTTTAAGGGTGTAAATAAAAAATGGTGGTAAAAAATATATTGGGAACAACTCCATCCGATTATTTTTTGGATCAATTTGGGCCGATTTCAATATATACTACACCCATCGATCCGGAATAATTTGAAACGATCCGAAGCGTTGGATGTATTCAAAATGTGTATTATGAGTGTACAAGAAACTCTATGGGAACTCGAGGTGTTAATGCATCCCTAAGAAGAAAAAACATCGAAAAAAAAAATCATATAGAAACCCAAGCATATTTGGATGCAATCAATCCTAACGTAACCCGAGTAGTTAATACAATCATTTTTAGGACATTTTGAACGCATCCAACGGTTCAGATCGTCCAAAATCATTTTGAATATCATATGTCAAAATCGGTCCAAAACGACCCAAAACACGTCCAGATAAAGGTCTTTTCGAAATTATTTTTCGACGATTTCTTATGTGCACCTTTAAAAACACGTTTTAAATGCATTCATCGTTTCGTATCGTCTCAAAATACCACAGAATAAAATAGAGTTCAAAATGGAATAAGAATAACCAATCCAATTATCTATATACCCCGCATTTTACTTTATGGCTCGGTTTGATTTGGGGATAAGATGTCGGATTATACTATTAATCCCCTCTATATAACTAAAGTATGAGTTTTGACTGATTTTTATTACATTGGATTATTAATCCTCTCATCTCTCTCATCCTACAAAATTATTGGATAAATAATACTACCGTTTCTTAGCTATTAGTTATCCCACCTAATAAAATGATTCATTTTTACCCTTGTCTCATAACTCATTTAATTTTTTGGTTTGGTTAAGGTGTAGCTGTAGGTTGTCAATTGTCACTTGATTCTATATAAGGATATTTTTGTCTAAAAAAATATAATTCGGGTTTAATCCAAGATAATCAAACAACTCTTTCATTGGATTAATAGTGAAATATTTAATCATTCCCTTCACAATCCCTTTTGTGTTGAATTTTTCATCACGCGTGCTCACTGTTCACTCTCATGCTTCACTGTTCACTTTCATGCACCCGGTTTTTTTTTCCAGTTTCTTCCCTATTCCCTTTCATGTGTGTCTCTTCCATTTGCCTATAAAAGGCTTGCATCGGATTAAAGGAAAAATACCACCGATGAGAAAGAATCGATAGAGCCAAAGAGTGAAGTGTGTGTATATGTGAGTTGAGTTGAGTGAGTATTTACCTCCTCCTCCTCCTCCATTGTTGTTTTCTCCACATATCAATATACACAATTTATCCTATCATTTTGTTATCCTAAAATATTATCTATCCAATTCAATTTAATCCTACAATCAAACATGATCTATTATCCGGAGTATACATATTCCTATAAGAAACTGAAACTATCAATTATCGTTTACTTTGAACCTTTGAGATGCTTCTCACATTGTTATCTCTTTTATCTCTTATCTTGGTTTCCGTTCCAAAATGGTGAAGTATGAAACAATCAAATTGCCTACTGCCCATAACTTGGGAAACCTTGCTTGCCATATACGCAAGAACAAAATGAAGTCCACATCACACTGAAGAACCAACAAAAGAAATTAATTTTATTTTTCTTGTTGAGAGTTTTCTCTCTTCTATCGCGAGAGTATTTATTTTTATTTTATTAAGATTACTCGAACTCATAATATCTATAATACAAATGTGAATTATTTTTGAATTCCCTTATATTCGACCATTGAGATTTTTTTAACATAAACATAAACATAATTAAGAGCTCAAATTAAATGTGACTAAAGTTAATAATACAAATGTGAATTATTTTTGAATTCCCTTATATTCCATGACTGAGATTTTTTTAACATAAACATAAACATAATTAAGAGTTCAAATTAATTGTGACTAAAGTTAAATATCAAATCAACTCAATATTTATCCACTATCCACCACCTATAACACACAACCCATTACTCACATCCAATCTCAATCATTCATGATTCAACATATCAAATTCAACGGCTCAGAATTTTTCTCTCGCATATACACATTTTTTTTTTACTAATTCAAAGATTAAAGTGTTTATCGTATCGAAGATATGAGTTACCCTACTATATATACAAGATATATATGTTACTGTAAGTGTGTCAAATTTTTTCATATTTATATTAGAGAGATTTGTATTTATTTATCAATGATTTTTTTATACGATAATTTATTAATGAAATAAATTCAATTCATGTTCTTAATTTTGTAGAAGATTATCCAAAATATACCAAATAAATGATCGAATCTTTCTTTTATTATCAAAGTTCCTTAATTTTGTAATACTCGATAGCTGTAACAATAAAAATAATATTAAAAATGTGACGCCATCTGTCACTTCACACCCCTTTTCTCCTCGCCAAGTACTGCCTGCCGCGGTTGCCGCCAATTCAATTTCTCCTTCCACCACCTCCACGCGGCAATGACAGCTCGACTTAGCCTCGCGACCACCGCTAGCGCCGCCGTTGCAATTGATCTCCGGATCTATCCACGTGGAAGAACACTCACTTTCCGATATTACCCCTCCCTTTTCCAGCTCACCACGAATCAAATCAAAATATTCCAATTCCGTTCCCACCTCCGAAGCTCCGTGTCCCGAACTCCTTACCTCCATCCAACCATCACTTTCCCAGTTTGGCACTGACGTCGCCGCCAATTCCTTAATCCTCTCCACCGCCGCCGCCGGCATCCACTCGCAGGAATCAGGGAAGGGATGCTTCGCTTCTTCACCCTCGTCCTCGGAGAGTTCCGAATCACACCAATCGAGGAGGACTGACCTCGGAGTGGGGTATTCAGCGATCTTGATCGCCGGCGCGGACGACAGGAATGGGTGCTGAAGCAGCTGATCACAGCTCCAACGCTGATTCGGCTCCCTCCTCAGGCACTTCTCGAGGAAGTCCAACCCGAGCTCCGATAAAGGATCCGGTAAACGAGGCAACTCGCTCGAGTAACCGATCCGGCACAGCGTGTCGGCACCCTCGTCCACCCACGCCGGCTTCCCGGTGATCATCTCGATCACAGTGCATCCCAGGGACCAGACGTCGGACTCAAACCCCTGCGATTCACCACGAACCACCTCCGGCGCCATCCAGAGCGGGCTCCCACGAGGAAAAATCTTCTTCTTCTTCTTCTTCTTCTCCTCCTCTTCCTCCTCATTCGCCCCTCTTCCCTCGATCGCCACCAGTCTCGCTGACCCGAAATCGGCTAGCTTCGCCACTCCGGGAGCGGGGCCCAATAGGACATTCCTCCCCTTGACATCGCAATGGACAATTCCTTTCGAATGGACGTACTTCAAAGCGGAGACCACGCACCAAGTGTACTGCCGGAGAGTCGCCTCGTCGCTAACCACGGTGGCAGCCGCACAGCCGCCGGAGAGGTACTCGAGGTGGAGGTTCCGGAAGAAGGCGGAGCCCTCTCTGGTGACGTCATTGCCGTAGTTCTTGACGACGTAAGGGGATGAGAGGGACCGTAGGATGGAAATCTCATTCTCCAGGGCATCGATCTGAGCAGTGGAGCCGGAATTCATGTCCACAGACTTGACGGCGAAAACCCGGCCATCGAGCCTGTTGACACCGAGGCTGACGGTGGCGAAGGAGCCTTTTCCGATGGAGTTGCTCCTGACCCAGGTGGGGATCTCCAGCGCCAGCGGAGAGGTGAAATCGGTTTCGTTTCTCATTTTGTGCTCTTGCTCTGTTTTTCTCTTTTGAACTCTGTTTTATCAGTTTCTTTGTTTGTGCGTTTTGAGAATAAAACAGGAGTTTGGGTGGGGCTATTTATACAATCGGAGAATTTGATTTTTCATTTTCGGTGGCTGACAATAACAAGAGAAGGTCATTAATATTAAATTTTCGCCTTTTATCTTTTTTTGTTGTTGGGGATGCAAATGGGAACAGGAATGGGATATATGGAAAGGGGTGAAAAGTTGGCCGCGATGATGTGGTCGGGAGTTATCCATTTAAGGGGTAGCAAAATTAGAATTATGATATTTATTAATACTTAATTTGTAATAATGTTTGAAACTTAACCTTCTTAAGAAGGTCAAATGTGTGTGTATATCTATATCGTAATAAGAACAGGCAATGCATTGCGTTTGATTTCATGGGTGACGTGAGTGAGAGGAAGTTGAGAGGTTGGGAGGAAAGTACTTGGAGGAGGAAAAGGTGAAGGCAGCCCATGTTGAGTTGACATCCAAGTGAGTCTCAAATCGAGGGCGAAGAGGCGAGAGTCAGAAACCAATATCCTCGCTAAGTCAAGAAACGGAAGCTGATATTTGAGAGATTCAATTCAACTCCAAGGAAAGAGACATGTGATCAACGTGTATATCAGCTTCAGAACATGTCTCCACAAGCGGTGAGGAGTAAAGAAGCATCCTCAACCTAGATGTCAAAATTTTGACAATCCAAATAATTTGATATATCAAAAAATAGGCAACCCAACTGTTGAAGTGTGGCACCAATTCCATACACTATAAAAATAGTTGATATTAACAAAGAAGAATTTATGTCGTGAGTTATCGTTAATGTTCTTCTCGTTAAAAAATTATAACGATAAATAGTAATAATATGTCGTGATAAAATTTTAACGTGAGAACATAAATCCTAAAATATATAGGATTAAATCTGAAACGTTTATTTCCCTTTGATCTACGGTTGCGGTTGAACCTCCAAATAAGGGCGATAACAGGGACTCCGTTTAGCGCTCCCGTATATATATATATATACACACACACACGGAGGAATTATTCTGACAAATCGAATTACACATTCAATTACACCGAATATTTACCGTTGGATTTACCCCCTTGAACGATCCAGATGAATAGATAGGATTTTTAGAAAATTATAAAAAAAACAAGAAATGAAAAGGAAAAATAAAAAAAAAAAAAAAAAAATAAACCCTAAGGAGACATTTGGGCCGTTCAAAGGGGTAAATCCAACGGCAAATATTCAACAGGCCAAGTTGGCCAAGGAAATGGCTATGGAAAAGTGCCTGAACTGATCATCTCTTGGCCGGCCAGCGAGATGGCCAAGGAAATCCTAAGTATAGGAGCCCGGGCTGATCACCCGGGCAGATTACTCCTTGTCAAGACCGAACTGCTCGTCGTCGAACCGATATCCCTGTGAACCCGGTCGCCTCCCGTGTCCTTTTGTCCACGTGTCTAGAGGATTTTTTCCCATATATCAGATATTTTTTTTATCAGTAAATAAACTTTATTGATATAAATGAGGAAATTTACATCAATGAAAACAAAATGCACCCCGTAGGAAAAAATCCGGGAGAATCCACCAAGGTGGTCTCCAATCGGACTAACATTCGACTACGAAAGCAGAAACCGAAACATCAAAACAATGACCATGACAATGACCATTAAAATCCGCCAACCAGCTTCACTCTATCCAACAACGAGATCAGCAACCAAAATCAACAGCTAAAGGGACTCCAAAATGTGAAGCATAAACTTCATCATCGAAGCACCTCCATTCATCACCACATCAGGGCATCAGTCCATGAATAAAAACCTGTCCATTAAGATCTGCCAAAAGTATAACGCCAGGGAGCTAAAGACATGGTTGAAGACCATCCAAAATCCGAAGACCTTCAAGACTACATCATCACCAAGTCTGTAGTCGGCTATATACCTCCAGAAGACATGTGACTACCCTCATAAATCACATATATCAGATACTTTACATATATACTATATCGGCATATCATTTCCTAATATCTTGTACCCTCATAAATCACATATTTTGAATACATCTAACGGTTCGAATCGTCTCAAATCATTCAAAAAATGTTATATAGTGTATTTTGAAATCGGCCCAAAACGTACTTTCCGATGTACGATTAAAGCCCTTTCCGTCATTATTTTTCGACGGACGTGAAACGTGAAATGTTTTAGAATGTCATTTTCTACGCATCCACCGTTCGGATCATTTCAAATCATTTAAAAATGGATCGGCGTACATAACGTACATAATGACGGCCAAATTACCTTCCTGTATATATACATACATACATACATACATACATACATACATACATACTTACTTACTTACTTACTTACTTACTTACTTACTTACTTACTTACTTACATACATACATACATATATACGGGCGGGTTATATGAATACACTTGGTGACACATTTCGTGACACACTTTTGACCGGAGATGTTTTGGACCGATCTGAAACGGTAGATACGTAGAAAATAAAAAAATAAGGAGATGGTCCATCCTCAGAATCGTAAAAAATGTTGGGAAGCACTCCATCCAGATGTTTTTCGGGCCATTTTTGGTTGATTTTGACACTATGAAGTATCTTATCCGAAATAATTTTGGACGATCCGACCGTTAGATATGTTCAAAATGAAACTCTACTTGGGTACAAGAAGCCCTACCATAACCCGAGGTGTTAATGTAATAAAACCAACTAAAAGAAAACCCGAAAAACTAGAAACCCTATAGAAACCGGGCATATTTGAGCACAATCAACCCTACCGTAACCCGAGGGGTTAATACAGTAATTTCTTATTACAATTTGAACATATCTAACGGTTGGATCGTCCAAAATCATAGTTACTAGATACTCGAGGGTTTATTGTTTTATGCCAAAATCGGTCCAAAAAACAGGAGATTTTTTTACGATTCTGAGGACGGAACCCCTCCTTATTTTTCCATTTTCTACACATCTATTGTTTCGGATCGGCCCAAAACATCTCCGATTAAAAGTGTCACGAAGTGTACATATACATACATACATACATTCATTCAAAGAAAAATAAACGTCCCAGATTTGATCCTAGATACTCTAGGGTTTATTGTTTATTTTATTTTCTTTTCTTTTCTTTTTTTATATTTTGTTATATTCTCTTAGATTTTATTCATCAAATCTAGTGCGTCCGTTTAAAATAATCGACGGTTGCAGTTGGGACTCCGTACGGAGAATTCATTTAGGGTCTCCATATAACCGGCCCCGTATATATATCGGGGAGGTTATATATAACGTTTCTGGTTACGCCCCTGGTTACACCACTTTTATTCTAAAATATTTTGAGACAATCCGAATGGTGGATACATAGAAAATGATATTCTAGGACATTTCACGTTTCACGTCCGACATCTAATAATGACGGGAAGGACTCCATCGGTACGTTTTTCTGGCCGATTTTGGCATTATAAAGGACGTACCATATCCGAAATGATTTGGGCCGATTCGAACAATTGAATGTGTTCAAAACATCTTAAAAACACATTGTATTTACCCCTCGGGTTACGGTAGGGTTGATTCTGCCC
>JAOWBR010149614.1:0-13637 GCA_028571145.1 Dionaea muscipula
ATGAAGTTTGAGTGTCTGGCTCTTGAGGAGAGACTCGACGGTGATAGGAAGGGGAAGGATATCAAGACTAATGATGGAAAGCATGGGAATGTCGCAGTTGTTGAGGACTCTGGCTCTGATGATGATACGGGCCTGATGGTTGATGCCCAGGGTGATGCCGTTGATTTTGGGGCATCGTGGATTCTTGATTCGGGTTGCTCGTTCCATATGACCCCCCGCAGGGAGTGGTTTGTATCCTACAGGTCCGTGCCGAATGGAGTTTCTATTCATATGGGTGACGAATCGATCTGCAGGGTTGCTGGTATGGGAACAGTCCGGATCCGAATGTTTGATGGGTCAGTTTTAGTTTTGCAGGGGATTCGTCATGTGCCTGAGTTGCGGAAGAACCTGCTATCTTTGAGCATTTTTTATGATGCTGGTTATGTTCAATCTATTCGAGGAGGCTCTTTCCGGATGTCACGTGGGTGTCGGGTGGTTCTAAAGGGTCGACAAGTTCGTGGTAGGTTGTACCTTTTAGAGGGGAGCACGGTAGTTGGTTCGGGTGCTGTTTTATCTTCTATTTCTTCTGCTATTTCCACTTCCGGTGGAGTTTCTGCTTCTGGTAGAGTTGTAGCATCTTCTGCGAAGAAGAGGGTGAAGTTTGAGGTGGAGCTTGGTTCAGTCGTTTCTACCGGACAGGCAGGGGGGTCGACTGTGCCTGGGGATACTTCAGATATAGCTGGAGTTGCTCGGACTGGAGAGCAGGTCACTTCTTCTGGTGTTGCGTCTATGAGACCGAGGCGCAGTTCAGGTCGACCAATATTTTGCGCATGTCGGGCTAGTGCACATGGGGAGTCCGACTCTAGTGCTCGTTTTCTGGTATGTGACCGTTATTTTTCTGGTTATAGAGGTTCGAGATTTATGGTCCCTGATTTTGTTCGATGGGCGAGCATAACTGGGAGGAGGTCTCTTCTGGTTTGATCCTCGTTCCGTGGGGGGATTCTGGGTAGCGGATTATGCTACGGTAGCTTGGCAGCGGGTTTGGACTTTTGACGCGTCTTCTGGTGTCCATTGTGCTGCATTTAGCTTCTGGTTATTTTCTGATTAGGTGGATTGTGTCTTTCTGGTGGATGTTTGTTTTTTGTGTCTCTTTTGGTGCCGTTTCAGGTTGGTCGGTGTGGATGGTGGAATGTTGTCGAGGTGGAGAATTGTGGTGTTTGGCGACGTCCATTCCGCGCATTATCAGCTTGGATGGTGTTCGGAATCCTTCGGTGATGGATTAGAGGTGTTCGGGTTACGTTTCGGGGTTTTTTGGTGTGGACACGGGCGTGTTCATGGACAGCTTGGCCTTGTGCGAAGTTTGGCGGGTGTGCCAAGTTTGCTGGGGAGAACACGGACAAAGTGGCTGGGTCGTGCCTATGGGCACGGCCGTGTCGGGTTCCGGCTCCGTGTGTTTTATACCCGACACGGACGTGTTTAGATAAACATGGCCGTGTCAAGGCTATATTTGCAGATCTTCGGGAATCTTCGCTATTTTGGCTATTTAAAGACTGCTTGGGTTATTTTGACGAGAGAGGTCTTCTAGAAACCCTAGTGAGCATCCTCCATTGTCGGGAAGGGGTTTGGAGATCGACACCAGAGACATCCGGAGACACAGCAGCAGAGATCCTTGAGCGTTGAAGAGATTTGTCCGGGCATTCCTTTGGTCCGTTTCTGGTTCTCTTTGGGTTTAGGGTTAGATAAAGGTTTTGGCTTTGGAGTCAATTGTAATCCTTTTGATTTCTATTCCCTTTTGTAAACGCTCGCATCAGTGGATCTCGGTTTTCCGCCGTTTATTTGATTATTTCCTTATTTTTCCCTTCACCCTTCAGTTAGTCGATTCTTGGTTTGTTTTTCTTCTGGTTATTTCCGCTGCGTTGGTGGCGTCACATTCGTGTGACGCTCCTATCATGTGTGTTTTGTCACAACAATCACTGATGGAAACAAATCAAGGATCCAAATCTTTCCAAGGTTCAGCTAAAAATGGAAATTTACAAGTGATTATTAACAATCACAGCACCCAGATCTATTAATCATCAATTAAATGCCGATAATTACTGAAACAACTAGCTATGATTCTAAACACTTGACCTGATCTCTTCTGATATACTCCCTTTCCAAATTTCAAAATGCACCATAAATTGACAATAAAAAAAAAAATATACATATCTGCTAGCCACTTTCCAACAGACTGACAAATCTAGACAAACAATAAGAAGCACAAGAACCAGTACCCACCTCGACAAACCACGATTTGGGTAAACCCCATCACTGCAGATCGCAGTGAATCAGTTAGCGTGGAAATCAGAGCAGAGAGAAAGTATAGCGTACCCGTGCCAATCGAGACCCAGGACGGCAGTGACGAATCGGACGGAGAGAGCTTCAAAGAGAAGAGTGGAGAGGAGGAAGAAGATGGAGGCAACGAAGGGGGGAGCAGAACGGAATTCGGCGGACCAGTGGCGATAGAATGGGATTCGGATGATGGCAACGAGAGAAAGAAAGGACCACAAGACGGACTGGAGGCGAGAGTGCCATGAAGGAGAGACTTCCCTGAGGTAGTCCACGGCTATGTATGAGATTGCAGCTAAGCCGAGCCCTCCACCGCCTTTGGTGGGCGACCACCGCCACATCTTCGCCGTGGAAGACCGAGCTGGAGAAGGTAGTAATCTTGCGGAGCTGAAAACTAGGAATCTTGCGCCTGCTGGAGCCTGGAAATAGGAGCAAGGAGAGCCGTCATGCCTCCCATTTTCTCTATTTTTTTTTCAAAAGTGGTGGCTTGAATAAAAAATAACTCAGGCCATCACTTTTAATATCACTGAACAATCCAGTGTAAATCACAGAATTATTAGTTCAGTGATTTCCACCAAATATGTTCGGTGAAGCCCACCGATAAAATGGTGGCATGGGTACTTTTTTTTTTGTTGGAAGTAATGGCTCTAAGAAATAAATTCATCGGTGTTGGAGTAGCTAAAAATTAATATCTAACTTTGTTCATCTATCTCCTCTATCTAACTCTTTGTCAATGAGTAAATAGTAAGTATAATGGACATGTTAAATTCAATTCACTAACTAAATTTAATACTCTTCTATTTTATTGATCATATTAAATATTTTTTTATTTTATTTGCAAGCTTTTTTTCTTTTTGTTAATGAGTAAATATTTAATTTAATGAGTTTTTTTTTTCTTTTTCCAAACATCTTATTTTTTTTCTTTCTTAAGATTCCTAAAATGCTTCCCATTTTTTTTTTTTTTAGAAAAGTGCATTTTTGGCTGACTATTTGGCTGATCAAAGTTAACAAAATATTTAACTTCTGACAATTTTAAATGGTGAATTATTAACATATTCAATGTTGCACTAAAAATCAATTTTACAAGTTAACTAATTAACATATGATATTAAAGGTTCACTACCAAATCTAATATGGATACTCTAATGATATACTTACAATAATTTTTTACAACACATGTTACAATAATTGATCTACACAGTTAATTTACTATCGTAGCCTACTAATTCACATACATCTAACAAAATTAATCAAAATCAACGGAAAAGATTAGTTATTGTAAACATGTTGTAAAATATTTGTTGTAATCCTATCATTTTTGTGGAAATAGAGTTGGCGTGTCAAGTAAGAGAATTCGGTTTTTCAATAAATGATAAAAAAGGAAAAAAAAAAAAACAAGAAAAAAAGTTTTGTTTATTTACGGAACCTTTTCCACCATTTAACCTAAATTTAAATTCACATTCTTGAATTTTACCAATAATAACTGAAGATACACTAATTTTCAAAAATAAATATATTGTAAAAAAAGGTTAGTATTTAAATTTGTTTTATTAGGATAAAAATTTATCTCACTTAGACAGATGATTAGAGGAGAATGATGCTCAGATATCTTTTTTCCTTTGGCTTGTGATGCTCGGTAAGCTGCAAACAAAGGATAGGTGGAGAGAAGATGAGGTGAACCGGGCATGTCCTATTTGTAGTGCTTCGCTGGAGGATATTGATCACGTCTTCTTTACCTGTCCTACTCATGTCTGTGTTTGGAGGAGTTTGTGTTGTTGGCTGGGTATTAGACTGCCAAGCAAGATCCATGAAGTTGCCATGTGCATTAACCGGAGTTTCTCAGGCAAGGGGCCGGATCCGTCAAGCTGTTGTGCTTGCATGTTGGGGTACTTCGGTTTATCATCTCTGGCGGAATAGGAATGGGTGCTTGCATGGGAATGAGAGTTTTGTCCCAACTGATCTGGTCAAGCTAGTTCAGCATACCGTTTTTGAGCTACTGTATTGCAGGTTCCCTGTTTCTGGTCCACTTGATCATCTTATCTGTTCTTTTGCTTCATAGACAGAGTTGTTTAGCTTGATTGAGTTTTGTTTTTTTTCTTGTTGATGTTTGCTTAGATGTCTAGCCAGGTGTCATCATCTAGACTCTTGATGTTTGCTCTTTCACGTTTGTTCTGGTTGTTAATAAAAATTTACCCTTCGTTCAAAAAAAAAAAAAAGAGGGGAATGAAAAAGAGATGAGAGAAAAAAGTGAATTTTTAGTAAGGAGGGGTGAGACAAAAAAATAATTTTTTTTTTAAAAAAATATTATTATTTGATAATTTTTTTTATTGATTTTTTTTAAAGAGTTGGTAAACTATATTTTTAAACGGAGAGAATGAAGTATTTATCGTGTCGAAGACACGGACAACCCCTAGTCTATATCTATATAACAAAGCAGGACATAATTTGAATTTATCTCTCTCTAAGTTGTCCTATGTGGACAAAAGAAACATTTTCATTGGTTATCCTCTTCTCTCCCCCTCTCACATCGCATCACATCATATAATATTATACATAATGTATAATTTATTTTTCTTCTATATCACACTGTATAATCTACCAAATATAAAAATATTATAATCAAAATTCATAATTTTTTATGTGGATCAAAATGAGTCTAATGTTGATATAATTTTTATTCTTTTTTATTAAAAAATATATAAAATATACAGCATGACACGGGCATGCGTAATTTTTGTGACAGTAAATAAAATTGTAAGAATGTTCACCTTGTCGTTGACACGGGTAATTTCTAGTCTATATTATAAAGGAGAAGAGTAGTGTTTGAATTTTTTATATGACATTTGTTTATTGGACAAATATCACATCAAAAAATTTAAAAACAAAAATCTATATTATAAAGGAGAAGAGTGTTTGAATTTTTTATGTGACATTTGTCTATTGGACAAATATCACATCAAAAAATAAAAAATAAATATCTATATTATAAAGGAGAAGAGTGTTTGAATTTTTTACGTGACATTCGTCTATTGGACAAATATTACATCAAAAAATAAAAATTAAATATATCTATATTATAAAGGAGAATAGTGCTTAAATTTTTTATGTGACATTAATGTTGCAACGACCCGAGTTTGTAATTATCAATTAATAATGATAAAGATTGGAATTTGAATTAAAAATTTGTGTGCAGTGAATTAGATAAAATCATCCATATGATGTGATGTATAAACAAGGGCAGAGTGTCGTCATTCTGACTTCTTTGGAGAGTTGACACGTCTTTTGAGATGAGCGGCAAATAGTGCCGAAATTGCATTGTGCGGCTCATCCTCAAAAGAGCGGCAGTTCACTAAGAAGGGGAAGTTGTGGCATTGGTAGTCTATGTAAGATAATGGGCATTTCTTTTCGCTAAAACGATTAGGAGTCGCCAGTCTTGTTTGTGCGGCAGATGTGTCGCATATTCGGTGGCTAATCTAACGATTCCTGAGGATCTGGACATCAACACGGCAGATGTTGATGATATACTGGATGTTGGTGTTGCTGAAGACGAAACATCTACTCGTGTGTAGAAGCGAAAGGTGAAAGATCAGCGATTGAGGCTGAAGCAAAGAAGAAGAAGAGGACGCTAACAAAAGCTGCTGACAAAAAGATTTCTAAAGAGGTAACATACGACGTGACAACCGGAGGGACGAAAATTGCAATGATAACCACTAAGGTTTAGTATCGTTAACCTCCTAAGTTAAGAAGTGAGTACCGAAGTTATCCTTTAACATCTTTTATATTTTTATGTATCGTAGAAAATGACTAAAGATGGAATTGCGACTGAAGCAGTGAAAATAGTGTCAGCAGCCGAGGACAAAAAAATGGAAAAGAGGATGGAGGAGAAGAAGAAGATGAGAAAGAAGATAGAGGCGTAGCTGACCGAGGCCAAGCTGGCTCAAGAGAAGCTGGAAAAGAAGAAGAGGGAAACAGAGACTAAGCTGGCGCAGAAAACATCAGAGATTGAGGTGAAAGAAAAAGAGCTTAACGTTGTAAAGTCCTCTAACGATGTGCTACAGAAGGAGGTGAAGAAGTTGATAAAGGAGGTGAGTGAGGCGCAGCAAGTTTCCAGTTCTGAAAAGTTGAAGGCTGATGCTGCGACTGACTCCCTCTGAAGGCGCAGAAAGACTCTAGCGGAACTTCTACCAAAGCAACTGGCATATGCGAAAAGACGAGCAGTTCATGAATTCATCCATTCTGAAGATGAATTCCTCAAGGTGGTAACGCTAGTTGCAATACCTCATTTTTAAAATGGGTTTAACTTATGTAAGGCGTAAGTGGAGCTGATGTTGGTAAATGATACTCTAGGAAAAATCTCCAAGAGTGATCACCAAAATTCCGAGAGAACCGGTTCAAGGAGGTCCGGCTTGAGAAGAGTCCGGTCGGCTCGGGAGAGGAGTGTGTTTGAGGAAGGGCAACTGCGATGGCCTGAAAGAGACGAACAAACTCGTCAGAGGGTACCCCGAGGTGTTAGCTCGGAGAAACCGCTCCGATACTTAAGTCAGCAGGTGTGGAGGAAGATGAAAGCCTTTGGCGAGTGATCACCAAGTGAGTCACCTGAGCGAGTCACCCGGGCAAGTTACCCGAGCGGGTTTCCCGAGAAAGGGGGAGGCAATTAGGGGATGAAGTCCCGAGCAGGTTAACCGGGCAAGTTACCCGGGCAAGTCCACCGAGGAGGGCTCCGAGCTCGCCAAAGGGGGAAAGGAAACTTAAAAGGGAAGAAGTGAGCAAAGAATCACATACCTAGAGCCTTGGGGTGAGACCCCTATTTATAGGGGTTGAAGATGAGGAAATTACCATAATGCCATTAATTGGTTGTACGGACATCTGGACAGGCCACCGAGTGTGTCACCCGAGCAGGTTCCCCGAGGGGGTTACCCCGAACGGGTCTCCCGAGCGAGCAACTTGTAGAAATGTGTTTGGCCTGAGAAGGCTAACAACTTCTTCCTTGGTACCCGAGTGAGTTCTCCGAGTGAGTTCCTCTAGCAAGCAGGTGGATGGAGCATGAGTGGTGAAGTGAGGCACAAGTCATAAGAGTCACTGAGTGGACTTGTAGAGTAACCCGAGCGGGTATCCAGGGTATATCACAAGTGAGGAAGTGGGTGTTCATGACTTCAGATGATGGGAGATAATGTGAGAGGCTACTCCAACCTGAGCCCCGAGCGTGCACCCCGAGCCGGTCCCCCGAGGGGGTTCCCCGAGCGTGCGTCTCGGGCGGGTTCTGAAGACCAAGAAGGACCCGGTTCGAAACACTTAATCTCCTTATTCACGAGAGCAGGGGTGAATACCCGTATATCACTAAAAATTATAAAGAAATTATAAATCTAAAAATTCTAAATTATTATTTAAAAAATTGTAAAAAAAAATTTAAACAATATAAAATATTCGAAAATAAGTTAAAAATTTTAAAAAATACAAAAGGATTCTAAAATTTTAAAAAATTCATAAAAACTATCAAAAAAATTTTATTGAAAAATTTTAAAAATTCTAAACGGCTTTAAAATCTTAAAATTAATCCGTACAAAAAAAACTTAAAATTCCTTTATAATTTTTTGATTTTTTTAAAAAATAGTTTTTTATAATTTTTATGAATTTTGATTGTATTTTTTAAAAAATGATTTTTTTAATTTTTTAAATTTTTTTATATTAAAAAAAAAATTATTGGTATAATTTTTGATATAGACACTCTATTTATCTTTGCCAGAAAATACAGATAATATGAGAAAATGCAGTGTCCCTCTCAAAATTTTTTGAAAACCTATTTTCCTTATAATATAGATATTCCTGTATAGTTGTGTTCGGACCTGTTGTGCTAGTTTTAAGCAATTTATAAACTTTAACTTTCTTTCAAAAAAATATACAATATCATCAAATATGTACGATACACAAACTTGTTACTATTGTTGATAAAATATTAATCATATATCACCAAATCGGTTGTGTTTGCTTTAGCCTATTTTCTGTTTTATGTGTTTTTTGTTTTGCAGAAAATAGAAAACGTGTTCGGTTTAAAATTTCGACAGCATTTGCTTTGCCCTGTTTTCTGTTTTGCAGAAAACAGAAAACACATTTGGTTTGAATTTTCTATTTTCTAAAATCAGAAAACAGTTTTTAGCTCAAAATCTTAAAAAAGCAGAAAACGACAAAAATCTGTTTTCTGTGTTTTTAGCAGAAATTCACAAAACACCCAAAATATAGAAAAAACTCAAAGTCCGACAAATTATAAATTATAAATTATAAACCAAACTCATTTTCTGTTTTCTGTTTTTATTGAAAACTAAAAATTGAAAACTCAAAACTAACCGAAAATTAAAAAATACATAGTAAAAAATAAAAATAAAAAATAGACAAGTCAAACAATTCTTTGATTTTTTTTTTTATTTTTTATTTTCTATTTTTTATTTAAAATACTTTAGAGGGGATAATTATTAATTGACGAGCCCGTGACCAAGGTCTCCTCCGTGTGGTCGCTGCCAGAGTGCTCCTCCAGCTCCTGGTCATGTCGAGTATACTGCAATGCTTCATGTGTCTGATGTTGGATGGAAATTCCCACTTCAGATTTCAGAATGCGGTCGTTGCGGCTGCTGAAGGATAGTTGGTGTCCTGGTGCTCTTGCTGCGGTTGGTGAACTTGGTAAAGGTTATCAAATCCTCCCGTTACCCCGTACCTTCGGCCTCCTGTGCCCCTCTCCTGTCGCCGGAGTTTCAGGCGGCGGCAATGACAACAATCAAGCAGAAACCCTAGACTAGTTCTGCTTCTTTGGCTTTGCTGTTCTGCTCTGCACGAAGGACCGAATGGAGAAGAAAAAAGGTTGGGCCACGACTTACCTAAAAAACCGTGGCCAAAAAGAAAATTCGGCCAGAAGTCCATTATCCATAGTTCTGCTTCTTTGCAATTTCTTGGGTTTTGTCTTCGGGCTCGCTCGGTATCGTGTAACTGTAGCTATGCAATTGGTCAATGTGAGTAGTATTTTACCATTGATGTGATCGAATGGGTTGGAAATGCAAATCTGCGTATACCCTTCACCAATTCTGTCCCAGGCTAGTCTACTTTCCTAATTGTATGTGTTTGCAAATCTGGGTCACTTTCAAGTTTCTTTAATTTGA
Source organism: Dionaea muscipula (assembly GCA_028571145.1). NCBI lineage: Eukaryota > Viridiplantae > Streptophyta > Magnoliopsida > Caryophyllales > Droseraceae > Dionaea > Dionaea muscipula. The sequence goes on from JAOWBR010149614.1 coordinate 9,453, forward strand.
CTTGATGATTAGAGTTTCCTTGTTGGGTCATCCGGGTTTCAGTTTATGATTTCATTGGCTTCAATTAGGATCCTCTTTGGTTTATCTTCCACTGAGTGCTCAAGACTCTGGGGCTTCTGGGTTGGTTGAAATAGATGCTAGTATTTAGTTCTTTGTTAGGACTTTTGGGTAGGAGTATAGGACAGTGAGTGTGTTAGTCTAGATGAGTGCAGCAACTAGCTTAAGAGGGGAGATGGAGCTTATAAAAATTTAAATGCAATTTTTAGAACTTAAAATAGTAATTTTGAAACAGACAGAAACGACGTTCCAAACAACATAGTAATTCAGTCAGCTAAGCATGCAGGTGGAACATCTTTCCAGATCGTGTTTCCTGTACGTGACAGAATTCCTTGTGAAAACTAAAATGTGGAAACAAAATGATCACATAAGAATTTTTACATGAGAACCTCTCTGGCTCAATGAGAAGAAAAAACCACGACCTACTCCTCCGTAGGATTTAAACTCAATCCACTATACTCGAGCCAAAACTTGGATTACATATTCACAAGGTCGTAACCCCTAACCCTCTTTGGATTACACATTCACAAGGTCGTAACTCTTAACCTCACACGGATCACACTTCACAAGGTTGTAACCCCTAACCTTTAGGCTCAACTCAAGCCTAACCCCAACAAGCTACTCCGCATGTTGCTCCCCTTCACTCTACCTCTAGAATGAAACTAAACTTAGTGACAAATTCAGTAAATAAGGTACCTTACACAATGCTTCTATGTAAGCTAATAAGACAAATTTTACCAAACAGTCTGCAGATGAAACAGGGGTAGGAACACTTCGACTGCTTCTTCAATTTGCAACAACTTTCTTCTTCCTCTCCTTCTTCGATGAACTCCAGGAACTCGTTGCCTTCTTCGCAGCAGTAATGACTCGTGGATCAATACTCAATATGAATTGATAGTCACTTCTCACTTGTTGATCTTTCTAACTTGAAGGCACAAGTTGGGTTCCTTCCATTTGATTGTTTTTATACTTAGAGGGAGATGTGGAATTTACCCGCCACTCGCTGATCATGGGAGATAAGGCTTGAATTCTGGCGCAAGGCAAGTCCACACCTTCAGTTGAAGAAGTCCCCACGTTCATCAGATTGTTGCTTGGTGGGAAATTATCTCACCTTAAAAGTGGATCATTCCTATTTGCGTGGAAAGCTGATCTTTGCAATTTTCTATTTTTAGCCTTTTAATTAGTCACAGGAGTTATCTGATGATTATCTTCTTTGAGTGATAAAAATGATTAATCCAAAAATTAAGGATCAGATTTTGTTGCTAACAGAATCTTAGAGAATATCTTTTCAAATAAAGTAAAATCCTTTTTAGTGAAAAAATAGTCTTAGAATAAATAATCCAAAATAGATTAAATTATTCTAAAGGCTCACAAATCCAAATTAAATCTTCATTGAACCAACATGCATATCACATTTAATCAAATCTCGGATATCTCATGGAAATCATCCGGCCATACAGCAGCAGTGTTCCTTACCCTGTTTCATGTGACTCAAATAACAGACATGAAGCATAGTTATCATGATTAATTGTCCTTCTCATCTCAATCACATACCATCATTCAAACATGATGTATTGCCTTTCTCTAAGTGGTCAATCATACACATTTCAACATTGTTTGTATTTCATTACTCATTAAATCAAGTCAACATCCTCATAATTGCTTTCATCTCTGCCCAAGTCCTAACAGGCAACTCCCTAGCTCTCCTCCTACTAGTACATAGTTGTTTCCACCAAACAATGGCATAGTCAATAAACTCCAAAACTGTAAGTTTCACTTTCTGCTCCTCAGTGTGCCGTCGACAATCAGAAACCAACTCCACTTTCTTCTCCCACTCCAAATATAGCTCAGGGTCAGACTTTCTCATAAAAGACGAGATTTTCATCTTAATTCCACTCAATGGGTCCTGCTCTCTAAGCCTATTCCTTCTCACACGACCACCCCTATGGCTACCCAAAGTGCTCCCATCTCCATGACTCCCATAGTAAGCATCATGTCCTACTCCCATATTATTATGCCCCTGCGGTTGTGCAACACTTCCCACTTCAATCCTATCTTACCTCTCAGTAACATTTTGCATCATTCTCTCCATCCTCTCCATAAAAGCCCCCATAACGTTCTCACCATTCTCATTCACTCCATTCTGTTCTTCAGCCATTACAAACAATTAAGTAGCACAAATAAAGATCACAGAAAAGTGTTTAATGTGTTTGTCACTCAATAGGCTTTTTTCCTCAATTATTCTCACCCACTCTAGCATCTTTCCACTCTAATCTCACTTTTCAAGTTCCAAAAAAGCTAATGATCAACAAGTGGAGTACCAAAGTAGATCACACGACAAATCGGAAGCGAACAAAAGGGATACACGACAAGGATAACACAAAGGACGACATGAAGAAATGGAAAACAAAAGCAAGGACGCAAGACAATTTCTTTGTGGATTTTTTTATGTAGAATGAAACAAAACTAATTAGGGTGGTTCCAAATAAATTGTCGACTCTTTTTTTTTTTATCAATCTTGATCCTTCTTTTTTTTTTAAATTGTGATCTTCAATTTTTTTTTTGATCGATCGAGTCTCCTTTTTTTTTTTTTTGATCGAGTCCTCCTTTTTTTTTGGAACACAAATCAAAATCCCTAATTGCAAGATTCAGAATTCAAGAAGTGATTTTTTTTTTTGACAACAATCGACAATGGCAAAGAAGACAATAATGATGACAACGAAGATGATGACAACAAAGATGAAATCAAAGATGCAACAAAGAAGCAGACAACGAATAAAGCAACAAAGAAAATCTCACGACTTGAATTGAAAAGAAAAAGGGAAAGATAGACGAGCCTGATTGAAGTTAGGCTCTGATACCAACTAACGCGCGAACCCAGCCGACCTGTGACGGGACCCGCTCGGAGCAATTACTCGGACCGTTCTTCAATTGACTCGGATGGATCCTTGACCCGGCGAATCTATCTTGTGTGAACCAACGGGAACTTGTCCGTGACCCAAACAAATCAAGCGGTCGCGAACCAGAGGAATTAAGGTCGCCACAATCCGAATGCAGAAGGCCGGATGATAAGCCGGGTGATCTCAACGTAATCCACCGAAAAGATTGAAGCTTCGAGGGAACTCGAAAAAGAGGAAAAACTCTCAAAATATCATTGTCAAAGTGGTTGTTTCGTCCATGGGGTTTTACAAGCTTATAAATAACCCACAAGATAAAAGAAATTGAAAAAGGAAAAGATCCCGCGAAATAAACGAGTTCAACGTCAAAAACGGCTCGACATGGCCGTGTCGAATATCGACACGCCCGTGTTCGAGTCAAAAACACATTGTCCTAAGGAATTCGCACACGGGTGTGCATGAGAACATGCCCAGGCCGTGTGCTCGGGCATGGGCGTGCTTAAGAACATAGCCCGGCCGTGTGTGACACTGCCCGATTGATGCAAAAACGGGAATTAAAACACGGGCGTGTTTGTAAACACGCCCTGGGCCCCTTGCCCGTCTTTAGCCCAGAAAAGGGTTCTCCTTATCCATTCGTCTCCGTTTCGCTTCGCGCTCGTCCGTCTCCCTCCGTGGTGACTTAACTAATGTTCCAAAGGTATCCGGGCTCGTCCTCGAGCTTCCATGAATGAGTTGATACGCGATGAACCAATCAGGCATAAGACTCTTGAATCACCTTAGCGCGCGCCCGAGTCACTGGACCTAGGGGGATCGGTAATGGACCGTCGTCATCCGAGAGCGAGCTGGTCAGGATCGTATCACACACCTCCTCTCAAGGTGACGGCAGCTAATGGAGAATTAATAACCAGTACCGCCACTTGTCCAAACATCACTTGGATGATAAGTGGGAAGCCTTTTGAGGCAAATTTGATGGTTTTATACCTCGCCTCTACCGATATAGTATTGGGGCTAGATTGGATGAAGGAGTTCTCTCCCATCACCCTGAACCTACAAGAGTTGAAGGTCTCATTCAAGAAGGATGGTCAGCCTGTTGAACTAAAGGCGATCAAGAATGTGACGCCACAGGCTATGGTGACAAGGACTTCCAAGGCGATAAGAGGAGTTAAGCATGGTATACTGTGTCAATTGTATTCTCTTTCCAGTATTGAGCAATCTGATGTACCTATTGCTT
>JAOWBR010149625.1:0-13635 GCA_028571145.1 Dionaea muscipula
CTACTATTCCAAAAAGGATGTCCGCATTAGAAGGGGAGTGGAGGAGGGGAATCAGAAAAAGATGTCCAGTCCCTTGACATCATATATCCTGCATATTTATGTTTCACCAAAAAAAAAAAAATATTGATGATCATAAATGCAAAAGCAAAAGCTGGTGGTGGTGAATGGTGGTGGTGGTGTTGGTGGCAGCAGAAGCAAAATTAATCAGAGGAGAACTCTTGACTTGAATCCCACCACCACCTCACTCAACTCTAGCTCTACTGATAAATGAGTCAAATTGCAAGCCATTTTGCGAGTTGTCCAGACCCAAGTCACGAGTAAACTCACGATCACATACACACGGGTGATTGGTTGTTTGTTTTTTGTTTTTTTTTTTTTTTATGAATAAGTAAGCTATAGTGAGAGGGGTGAGGGGGTAAACGTGAATTCTGTCGTGACTTGGGTCGGGTCATATAGCAGAGTTCAATTGCAAGTGGGACTCAAGGGCAGAGCTACATAGGGATCGATGGCTCATGGCCCCCCTCCCCCACTTTTCAGTAAAAAAATAATATATGTATAATGTATATACTTTTCATTTACTTTTTCCTATATTTCAATAAAAAAAAGTTTATATATATAATATATATACTCTCCATTTGCCTTTTTTTTTCCATCTTCGAATCCGTTATTTATTCTTATTTTCATCTTTTTGGTAGGTTGAATATGAATTTGCTCAATTAATGATGTTTTTTAATTTATTTTTTCAGTTGACACCCCCCATTTTCAATTTCTAGCTCCGCCTCTGGTGGGACTGTTGAGGAAGTTTAGAGCAACCCACATCAATAAAAATAAAAATAGAGTGTGAATAGTAAAAGAATTGTGTAATGATTATTAAATACGGTGAATAGTAAAACTATAAAGAGAGAGTTTTAAATAGAAAGAGTAGCTTTTATTGATGGAGAAGGCAGCTTTTTTGAAGCTATATTAATATTCACAATATTTTCACAAAATTTATTAAAGACCTAAAAAATTATGAGTGTAAGTTAACTACACTCAAGTGGTATTTTTTTTTATCGTTGAGGATGCTGTAATTAGTTTTTTTTTTTTTTTTTTGACAGTAAAAGCTCCCTCCAAGTCTCGTACTATCATAGCTCCTCTCTTTCTCCCATGGGAAGTATAGCAATATGTCCTTGTACAAATTTGTGATAGAACCAGTGTAATTGTAGGGAAAAAGCTTTTTCTTTTGATGTATAAAGTCTACTTAAGTTTTGTTTTTGTTTTTTAGAAGTATTGTGTTGTGCATATGGAGTAACAGTATAATATATTAGTTGTTTAGCAAATGGTTCGTTGTGTTTTTTACCCCTGGCCCTGAGCTGAGCCTGAGCCTGAGCCTGAGCCCGAGCCCCTCCTCATAACTTTAGTTTATGGGATTTTGTGAAGATGGCAGAGACAACAGCTGCACAACCAGGCTGCAGCAATTGCTTGGCAGAAGCAGCAGCAGAGTGGGTGCAGTCATAATTTAGAGCAGAACAGACTCAGATGAGAGAGATGAAGAAGGAGAGGAGGGTGGTGGCAGCATGCAGTGTGATCAGAACCATTAGTTTTATCCTTGTACAGAAGATTCTGCAGACTCTGTGGTCCCTTTGAAAATAAATATGCCTACTTCAGGGGAGTCTTAAAACTCTCCTACCCCCCATCATCACTCCTGTGTTTCTTCTCCTTCACTCTGTTTCCTCTGCTCTGGGCTGGGGGAAAACAAAAGAAAAGAAAAGAAGAGAACACACACACACATTCTCTTCCATTCTGCTCCCTTCCCTTCCCTAACCTAACATCTCCCTGGAGCTCAGATTTTGTTGAGAGTTAAGTGCTGTGTGTGTGTGTATAGAAGAGAAGAAATCAAGAGCTAGTGATGAGTAGTGGATCAAGAGGCAAGTTTCTTTTCACACCATCTCAGTGGCAAGAGCTTGAACACCAGGCTCTTATCTACAAGCATATGGCTGCAGGCATCCCCATACCCCATGACCTCCTCTTTGCTGTCAAGAGAAGCCTTGACTCTTCTTCCCTTCCCCCCTCAAAGTTCTTTCCTTACCAAACTTCACCCAGTAAGTAATATTAATTGGCATGCAATGCAGCAGGACACTTAATTTCTTAATTTGCATTTCATTGCCATATGCATATTATACTTGACCCACCCAGTAATTAATAAATGTTTTTTCTTCTTGTAAGTGGGTTGGAACCCTTATCAGATGGGGTATGGGAAAAAGTTGGACCCAGAGCCAGGGAGGTGTAGAAGAACTGATGGAAAGAAGTGGAGGTGCTCAAAAGAGGCATACCCAGATTCCAAATACTGTGAGAGACACATGCACAGAGGCAAAAACCGTTCAAGAAAGCCAGTGGAAGTTCAAGTTTTGACAACAGCTGCAGCAGGAGCAGGAGCTGCAGCAGCAGCAACACCAACTGTGGGGAAGGGGAACCCGACCTCTTCCATCATCTCAACAGTCACCAAGAACAACCCATCGACTCCCAGCCTCCACTCTCTCTCTTCACTTCCACCGCTGGCTAATGCTTCCTCTGACGGCTCCTATGATGCCCATCACCTCCTTTATCCCCCCTATTATTCATCTTCCTCAAGGCCTCCTGGCATCAGCCTGCAGTCCACTCGAGACGCCACTACCCACCTGCTCTTGGAATCTGGTTCATTTAGGTATGTATTTTCACAACCACATTTCCTTTTATTAGGTAACACCCAGCCTAGGCTTTGCTAGGCTAGGCTAGCCTAGCTAGCTCTTATAGATTCCAGTTCATAATAACCTCCCTCTATTAATTACAACTCAAGTTAATTTGCCAGCTGCACAAACACATTCTAGGCTTCTAGCTGTCCCCCTTTTGCTCTCTATTTTCCCTTCTTTTCATGTATGAATATGAATAAATAAATAATAAACATGTAAACAGAATATACATGTATATGTATATGATGTATACTCATATATTATATGGTTTGTATTGTATATAATATAATATAATAATATATGCAGCGACAGGTACCTACATGGAGTGAAAGAGGAGATAGGTGAGCATGCCTTCTTCAGTGAAACTTCAGGGACTATGAGGGGCTACTCAGCTGGTTCCTCAATGGAATCTGAACCATGGCAACCCAACCATTACAAACTTGGTGGCACATCATCACTAAATCAACAAAGGCAAAACAGTTGCTCAACTATGCAAAGTGAGGCTCCAAGGCAAGAGATGGGCCAAAACCAGCAGCAATGTCATTCCTGGGGAAGGGATTTCCACTGTGACTTGTCAATGAAAATTCAAAGGGACAATATTGAGCCCCAGAAGACCATCCATCACTTCTTTGATGAATGGCCTCCAAACAACACCAGGGACTCATGTAATGACTCATCATCAACCACTCAGCTCTCAATCTCAATGCCCACCTCTGCTTCACATGACTTTTTCCTGTCCAATTCCACAAACCCATAATGGTATGTATGCTAACTACACTTGCCACACCTTTTCTTTTTCTTTTCTTTTTTTTCTGCAGGAGACCTGTTCAAGTGCTTACTTTTATTAATGTTAAGGAGATGTGGAGATTTTCAATTTTTTAAAAGTCTTCTGTATTTATATATGCTGTTGGCTTTTCATGTTACAGTATGCTAACTTAAACTTGCCATGTATGTTGACGATGCTGCCTTCCTTTGCAGATGGTTGAGCATTTCAATGGTGGGTCTCTCTCTGAATCACAACTGCCGAAAGATGACTGCAAAATTCAAAAGACCCCAAAAAAAAAACAAACTGGTGGGTAGGGGTCAGTGCTTTCCCTTACTTTCTTTCAAGTACACCTGCGTGTGACTGAGGCCATGATAAGTTGCTGCTTTTATTTTGTGATGTTGGAAGGTGTGGTTTTGAATTGAATATATAGTCTGTCTTCAACTCTTCTCTTATTTAAAAAGGGTGGGTCCCCATTCCCATTTCATGTGTGTGTATCCATTTTCTGGGTTTTTCTTAACAAGCTTGTTTGTTCCTTAATAGGTATCTATTAATTTTTTCGTGCTCTTAATTATAATTGTCGTGACAGAATGTATATTTTGGTACTGGGCTATTTAGAATCCTAAGTAAAGGATAGAGCATACGATCATGGTAAAGTATTTTTGCCCCAGTGGGAATAACAGCAAGATTTGGCACTTGGGTAAAAATAACATATACTGAATCATCAACGAAAATGATCATTGATCGATAAAGTAGAGAAATGACATCATACAATAATACTTCACGGTAAAAGTTCTAAGTGAGACCTACAAAAATCACATAAATATCATTTCACTTATTCTCTATCCCTAAATAAAATATTAGAAGTTGCAGCCAAGTATTATAATATGTGTGATCAAAGGTCATAAAAACACAATAGATCGTTGATCTTCTACGAAAACATGAAATTTGAGCTAAAAAAAACACCCATATGTAGATTATTCATCTCGCGTTGCCAAGTACATTGCAGAGGGGAAAGAACCTTATTCTTCTTATTCATATCACTGACAGGCAGGTTCAAGACTTTACTCCATAGTTTGACCAAAACCTCTCTTCTTTTTTCACAGCTCAAATTCAGATGGCATACTGAGCGTGCCTTTATAGTTCAACTACCAGCTGCAGCTCAGCTGGTACCATATCGACTATAGAGTCCCACCAAGAATGTTAATGTCTAAACCCTACCTTACCATTTACCAAACCGAAGAAAAATAAAATTGCAAAGCATAATTTTTACTCTCAGTAAATACACAACAACCAAACTAGTACAAGAACTCATCCAAAGGCGAGAAAAGAGGGATGGGAATGTTGCTAAGGATTAAGATAAGGTGAAACTGTGGTGACAAATTAATTATATATCAGACAGGAATCTGGAAGGGGGCAAGATTGATGAGTACCGGATAATAAAATATGAGCCCTATTAAGATCAATCGCTGTCGTCGTCGTTGTCGTCGCCAGCGCCATTGCCATTGCCATTGCGCTTGTCACTGTCATCTCTGGTACCTCCTCCATTTTCCTGCGGCTCGGCCGAGTTCTCTCTGTAAGGGCTGGACTCAGGCAGTCTAGCGGGCTCTTCGTCGTCTGATTCAGACCATCCCCGCCTCAGTCGACCAGCGGTTGAAGAAGGTACATCCCCCTACAAAAATGCACTCGGGTAACATAACTATGATATCACAGCTCACAAATACACAGAGAAAGATGCTAAAGCCGCAGTGATTAGGATGACACCCCGTGTTGATCCTGTGGAGCCGAATGACTCAATGGTGGCATTTAGCCTCAAACAGAAAGGGAACCCATGTCCAAAGCACTCTGGATATCCCTACTCCGCTGATGATTCCAATTTACAACAGTAGCTATTTCTGGACAAGCCAACAAAAGGGCACTCCACAAGAAATGTAATGTAATCGAGGATAAATCTGCCTTTCACTGACCAGCATATGCATATTACAGATCACAAGTGCAGTATCAGCCTCTAGCCTTCATGTTCAATCTTGAACAAAATCTTGTGCAACCAAGGGCTGTCTACACCAAGAATCCTAAGCATATGCACCCTTCAATTCAACCTAAATGCACCTCAAAACACTCCAGTCGCAAACAAGAGAATATCATACTGCATATGCATAGTTCTAAACCCCTAACACACCTCTAAATACTTGCCTAAACAACTCCCGGCTACCATGACTCACTCTCATGCCCGAAAGCATCCCCATCTTCGTCACCAACCCTTGTGTCAACACTATCTAACCTAACAATAAACTTCAGTGGTGAGAGCTAGAATAACAACTCAAGTTGCTCATAGATTTATTCATTAAGAACTTTCTAGCTCCCGATTCAATCACCGACAAGTGCATTAGTATTTAGAGATTTTACCGCATCATCATCGGCATCTGAGTCTTCAAGCCCAGCTGCTGCCAGATGACCTTGAGCATTGCTCTCGGTATGGTGATTAGCTTGCTCCTGATAGATGATATTGGCTTCTTCTTCCTCCACTTCGTCATGGTCAACCATCCTGTCAACCTCTGCTTCCTCTGTCTCATAACGTGACACCGAGCTCTTGTCCTTCCTTCTCCGCTTTCCTCCTTTTCTTCTCCTCCTGTCATCATGGTCACCCTCTTCATCTTCGCTGCGCATCCTATCCTTTCGTTTGGATGCACCACCATCGCTCCTCCATTGTTCCTGTTGGTAGCTCACAACAAAAGAAAAGTCACAATGAACATAGAAGTCAAGCTCATTTTGTTTCACGCAAAATGCTATTTAAACTTGCCTTTTGGAAACCACTACATTAATGAATGCACTAAGTTAACCTTCTATTTCCATTAAAGTATATCATGTGTTGGTCATATTCGCAGACATCTATGCACAAGAGTAAGATGGAACTTGCCTTAACACGTTGAAGATGCTCGTCGTTTTGCTTCATTCTCTTCAGATCTTCTTGTAGTTTTCTCTTCTCTAGCTGCGTACCAAGGAGTTATTCAGTGAAGTTGTCACAAATTCCAAGATGAACCATAAAATACAGGTAGAAAATATGCAGGAAACCTGAAGTTTCTCCTCCTCAGCCCTACGAGCAGCTTCCTTGGCTACTGCAGCCTGGTGAGCAAGCTCTGCTCTTTGTTTATTCTTCCAGTCTTCACGTTCAGCTGCCTCACAATGAATTCTTGCAGTCTCAAGTACGTGCTTGCAGTACCCAACATGTGTATCAATTTTCTTCTTATCAAATGCATGAAGCTGAAGACTGGAAGCTGCAGACAACTGACTAAATACCCGGATAGCATTCTTCAGCTCTGAAACTGTTTCACGCACCTATAATATAGAAAGAACAAAACCCGGATTGCATAGCTTGAGTACAGTAAGAGTGGCCAATAGTCCAGAAGTATTAGAATCAGGATCCTAATGCATATGTAGACAAATGGTTTAATGAGCAAGAATTTCAAATTCGGAACATCTTGTAGAACTTTCAGAAGGCTTTCTTAAATCATAATCAGTGTACAACCATATCAAGGCAAATAGAATCTCTAGGCAGTAGGCACATGGAATAACATTTAGAAAAAAAAAATGTGCCCCACAACAATTTATTGCATCACAATATCTGAACAGTATGTACATCACAAATGAGTTCCAGTTTCAAGCTTCAACACATATTCAAACTATGAAAAACTATAGAGCTAATTAAAGGGTGACAGTTATCAGGTTTGGACAATCTGCCTTTTTGGTAAATAATAACTAGATGAACAGTGGTATAACCTTTAATCAACTAGATACTAGGAGTTGCCCAAACACACATCTCAGATAAGAGAGCTGCAGACCATTACCCACAATGGAAAGACAGGAAAAGAGTGCACAAACTATTTCCCATAACTCGTTACCCTTCCTCCCCCACCCAATTAAATGACAGAATCAACTAACTACTATTCCCTATAAACAATTGGTCTAATTCATAGAGATCTGAAACTTCATATTTAGAAGATCATTTCAACTGTAATGATACAAGCATGAAAATATTTTTCGTGAATCACCTCATCTACATTCTTCCTCGCCTTGTTAAGTGTAGAGGCAGAGAACTTTTGCATCACAACACCAACATTAAATCTAAATGTATAATTCGAAGGCGCCAAGTGAATGGCCCTAAGTAACGTCCTTCTGCACTCTTGCCACTCCTCCGCTTCGTAATGTGTTCGAGCTAGATACAAAAGAATGTGGGTATCTGTGTTGTAATAGAACTTCCGCATGCAGTTTTCATACTGAAAGGTCACAAACACGAAAAAGTAATGGTCACCTATTAGAAGGTACTAGAAACACAAACATATAGCAAAGATCGAAGAAGAAAAGGAACTCATGCCCACCATCTTCACGGCCAACATGAAGTAACCTTGGGCAAAGTACACATGCCCCATATTGATCCAAACATCTGGGATCTGAGCATAAGTTGTTCCACTAGCAGCTTCCAGAACCTAAAATTTGAATGAATTAAATGCCATTGATATTTCCACTATACTGCCAAAAGACTGTATTATGTTTACCTGGGTAAATAAGTCTCTTGCACCATCAAATTGACCTTTCTCTGCAAGGTACAATCCAACACCATTTGCAGCAAATAGATTGGCAGTTTTCTGCTTCAAAACCTGATGGATTTAACACCAAAAAAACCCCAACTCAGTACCTTAAAAAAGGAAAAGGGTTTGGATGGATAATATGGGGGATTAGCAATCCACCGACTAATGTAAATTGTCAAGGAACCAACCCTACCAATAGCTTGCTTTAGGGTAAGAGGACAAAAGAATGGTTTTATACTTTAACACGTCCCCTCACATGAAAGCACATTGGGCTTGAAACGTGGACTAAACACAAGTCCACAAAACATGAAGTCGAATGCGGAAGCTTATAATGAATCTCTCTAACGCAAAAGTGTTGGCATCCTTCAGTAAAAAGCTCCTTACATTTGTGTAAAGTTCCTTCGCTTTCTCGAGGTGAGTAGCTTCCAACTTAGAAGATCGTTTCTCATTACGAAGTGCGGCAAAATAGTTCCAGTTCCCCTAGCAAGGCCAAAAGAAAAAGTTCGAATAAAAAAAAAGCCTGGTAAAAGAATGAGATTGATGATGATGATGATGATGATGGAATAAAAGTAATTGGTAGAACTAAGTACATAAAACAAGTGATTAGTGCTCTACTCAATGCCTGAAAAGTCCAGAGTGGGAAATGATATTCTCACTCCAAAAACTCCCTCTCTCTCCACCTTGCGAGTGTTGTGGGACCCTCAAATTGCTCATGAGGTGGAGTGAAAGTAGGATTTGTTGGAGTGAAAATAACATTTTCTGTCTAGATTCTTTCTAGAGTTAAAAGTTGAATATATAGCCACTGCATGCCTTTGACACTGCCAAGATAAACAAAGATGCATATGGAAAAGAATACACATACAAGACACAAGGAAGCATATGAATCATTGCCACCCATTGCCTCGCTAGCAGCTCGGAAGGTTTCCTTTGCCTTAACCCACTCATCATTTTTAAGCTCCAAGCTACCAAGCATTGACAAAGCATTGGGACATTTCTCCTTCACCCTTAATGCCTCACCAACCTGCGCTACAAAAATGTTGCTGAGAAAAATATCAAGTCATGAAACAAAGAATGTCCGATGATACCAACCAATTCAATGCTTAGTTGAATATCATTCCGTGATTTGGCTATGGCAGCAAGCCGCAGAAAAGCATGCGCATAATCTGGATACTGCAACGAGAGAACAACAAATTAAAGGATTGCTAAGAAGGATAAATTCAGGAAAAATGATAAAGAGCTTGTGTCTAGGTCGTGTCAATAATTTATTGGCAAAGAAAAAGCAAGTCGAACAAAACACGAAGAGCTTCCATCAGTATAACACAAATGAAATTGGACAGACACAACAAGCGCAACTAGTGAGAGTAGATGTTAAACCCTAAGCATCTAAGAGTGAAACTACTCATGGGATATAAGCTTAACCAGATTGGAGCTCTCATGGGACTTCTTACCTCAGAATGTAAACCAAAGAGCTGTGTAGTCATAATTTACAGTTAGTTATTTTGACAGTTTTTGAACTGTTCATATTTCTATAACACAAATAACCCCGTGATCAATTTCTTTCAAACAATTTGGACTCAGTATGCATCAGGTTTTACACCTCACAGATTCTAAACCTCCTGATTGAAGCCATTTATGAAACTTCATATCAGTATTTTCCTCCCAGCATGTTTCCACCCTGTAAGAACTGGATTTCCAAATGCGTGTGCATCAGGTTGGACTCAGTATGCATATGCTCTCTATGGCTCTATGCTGCAAGTGTACACCCCTGCTCTAGAGAATATTTTATAGCTAGATATCCCACACATGAGGACAAAATATATCATAATGCATGCGGCTTATTCCTATACTAGGCATGTAGGCCTCTGAGAAATAATTATGAGCCTATGTCAAACTAGCAAGACCCATAAACCTCTATGGGTAGATTTCACCCTCGCTAATTACACAAGTAGAAGAACAAGTCCCAATAACCCAACAATATTTAATAAGTAACCAGATACCTTAAACAATATCAGACGATACAACATTATCGCACTTTGAGTTTTATGCAACTCCTCGAGTACTCTGCCAAGGTTGAAAAGCATCGATACTTTCCTCCATGCAATTTCCACATGGAAGCCTTCCTCCTCAAGATGATTAAATATCTGCACATCTTTGATTTGATGCACATCTGTAAGTGAATCAGTATATTTCCAGCTATTATGGTTGTTGATCAATGCTAGCCAGACGCCGTTTCCTAGTGCCTCCTTAAATGTTTGTTCTGCAAGCTGAAGACATGAGGAGATCAGAAAGCATAATTTGGAAACTCTTTGGCAGGTCTCATGCACCCATATCTAGTAGATAACAGATCATTTAATAGTTGCAGGAAGTGGATGAATATAGATGCAAGCAGTACTGAGGATGCCTGGCCCTAAATATTTATGTTATCTAGTAGATAACAGATCATTTAATAGTTGCAGGAAGTGGATGAATATAGATGCAACCAGGACTGAGGATGCCTGGCACTAAATATTTATGTAAGGAATAGAAAAACAATAAAGACCACAGAACCTTTGGTTATGCTATGCTCGATTTGGAAGAGAGGAAAAGAATATCTTTGAAGAGAAAATTCCAACAAACTAGTTGCAAGTTCCATGTCATGTTCGATTTGGTCATGCTATGTTCAATTTGGAATGACAGAAATAGAATCTCTTTAAAGGCGAAATTCCAACAAACTGGTTGCAATTTACATGCCTTGTTCAGATAATCATCTTGCTTGTTCCCAGTTTGCATCCATGGATTGAACCTTTTTACATATACAATTCACATTTTTCACAGCATCCCGATGAATGCAAATCTACTTTCAACCACCCCAAATCATAGCAGCATGGAAGGAAAAACTAAGCCCAGCAAACATAGATTAATACAATTCAGGTAACATCATGGCCAGTTATTCAAGCAAACTGTTAAGAGTGTTGAGAGTCATCTTATATTTTCAATCTTGTGCTTATCACCATGTATTAGAATTAGAGCCCAAATGGCCCATGACTCATTATCAATTAATAGAACACCTCCCAACCTCCATTGGTGAGATTGGGTTTTGCTGTCATTTTGTGGAGTAAACATAACATGGTATCAGAGCCTAAACCAAAATACTCCAAACCCTCCATGACTGCCGCCTGACCACCTCCACCACCGATCATCTTCATCAAAGTTCACCACCACCACTGCTCCCCCAAGCACGCGGCCACCCAGGTTGGACAACCCACCGCCGGTCGCTCAACCCACCAGCAGCCCGGAACTAGCCAGCGTGCCCAACAGCCGCAACCTCCTCTTCTCTCTCTCGCGGTGAGCCCCTTCATTTCCAGATCTACGGTGTTCTAGAGCAGTGGTGCTCTCACCACCCATATAGGAAGATCCAGGAGGCTTGGGCGCACCTTCGGCCACCGCCGTCTTCTCTGCTGACGCTCCATGCGCCCCACGCACCACCATTGTCGGCGACCTCTCCGGGTAATATCTCCTGCTCGTCCATCTGATGAGTTTTCCATCTTGCTTCATCTGCTGATTTGCCCTCCATCTTTGTTTCTGGCTCCATGGAATTTTTGTTTGATTTTTGTTCTCCAGCTTGTTCTCCCTGGTTTATGTGTTCCTGATCGGGTGATTGATAATTGGTTTGGTGACCATAGTTTTTTGTGCTTTTCTCCTTATCGTGTGCCAGTGATACACTCTTTATGACTTAAGTAGAGTACATCTCAATCTGTGTCTTCGTCTCTAGAGATTGTTCCGCCTACTATTAGGCTAACCGACATTCGTTTGAATAGGACAAATTATTTTGAATGGTGTAAGCTTATGGAGCTATCTATTTATAGAATGGAGTTGGATGAACATTTGACTAAAATTGGTCCGAGTGCTGATAAGCATCCAGATAAGGCTCTAGCATGGAAAAGAGCAGATGCTCAACTATACACTTAATTAATTAATTCTATGGAGCCATGTGTGGTGACGCTCATTACTCATTGTGATATTGTGAAGGAGGTGTGGGAGTAGCTTGTTGTACTTTATTCTGGGAAAGATAATATGAATCGTCTGTTTGATGTCCGTCATTCCTTCTTTCGTGCTCAAAAAGGGGATGCTACTCTTGCTGATTACTTTGCATCGTTTAAGAAGACATATGAGGAGTTTAATATTTTGATGCCTATCTCTTCTGATGTGGCCACCATGCGCCAGCAGCGTGAGCAGTTAGCTATCATGGCTTTTCTTAGCGGTTTGTCGTCTGAGCTTGATGTTGTTCGTTCTCAGATCCTCTCGAGCAAGGAGATGTCACTGACAGAGGCATTCTCACAAACCCAACGATTCTGGTTCTTCAGATGATAGTGGTGATCATATTGCCCTTGCCAGTTCTACTTCCTCCCGTGAACGAGGTAAAGGCCGAGGGGGCAGTAGTAAATATTTTTGTACCCATTATCAGGTTTTTGGCCATTCTCTTGAGAGATGCTTTCAGCTACATAGAAAGCAGTCTAACTCAGCTTCTTCATCTGATGGACGGTCTACTTGTTCCTACTGCAAGGCTACTGGCCACACTCGAGAGAAGTGTTGGCAATTGCATGGCCGACCCACTGCTCCTCAATCTGCCCATGTTGTTATGAATTCGTTTGTCCCTGCTCCTCCAGATATTCCACCTGATATGTCTCCTATTTCTGCCTCCGCGGTGCACACCACTCCCTCTGCTGCTTATTTAATGTCTCTCCTCAGACTTGGATTATTGACTCTGGCGCTTCTGACCACATGACCGGAGCTCTAGGTATGTGGAGTGATTTTTCCCCCAGTTCCTCATATCCTAGTGTTCGGGTCGCCGATGGCTTATATGTTTTAGTTCGAGGGATAGGGAAGGTCACTCTCACTCCTACTCTGACATTATCCTCAGTTTTATATCTCCCTTCTCTTCTCTTTAACCTTCTATTTGTCAGTGCCTTAATTCAGACTCACCGATGTAATGTGTTTTCTGGTGATGTGTGTATCTTTCAGGATCCTTTGACGAGGACGACTATTGGTAGGAGCTGTCGCGTGTCAGGAGGTCTCTGCGTATTGGAGGGAGATGTGCTTGCCTTTGCTTGTCCTAGTATTCTCCTCTATTGCTTTTCAACTACGTTGTCGTCATGGTCACCCAGCACTTTCTACCCTGAAGCGTCTATGTCCTGAAATTCAGTCTTTGCCTGAGTTATTTTGTAAGTCCTGTCAACTGGCCAAGTATCATTGAATCCCATATATATCCCGTGTCAATCAACGAGCTTCTGCTCCTTTTGAGTTAGTTCATTCTGATGTTTGAGGTCCTTATCCTATTAAGTCTAAATTAGATTTTCGCTACTTTATCTCTTTTGTCGATGATTATTCTAGAATGACATGGTTATATTTAATGAAAAATCGTTCTGAGTTATTCTCTATCTTTACTGCTTTTCATGCTGAAATCCAAACTCAGTTTTCTTTGCCCCTCTGTATCTACCGGAGTGATGATGCACGAAAATATTTCTCTTCATCCTTTACATCCTTCCTGACCTCTCATGGGATTATCCATGAGTCTTCTTGCCTTGATACACCGCCTCAA
>JAOWBR010149647.1:0-13013 GCA_028571145.1 Dionaea muscipula
ACATGGAACAATTTTACATGAAACAATTCAAGCAAGACTCCTTAATCTCATGTTTCATTAGCTATACAATCTGCTGATTAATTCAAGTTGATGCTCCCACAAAGGAAAACCCACATTATTTGAATTGTCAATTCTAGTAAGTCAAGAAGAAACAAGTTAATTCAAATCTATCACACTCCAGTGCTCCACAAAGAAAATAAAATGGGAAACCATCACCCCCTTGGGTAAGGGTGGATTTAGGAAAACCGCGGTCATTGATAATGGCCTTCCACTTTATGGTATTACTTTCATGAAAAAGGTGTCAGAAAAGGATAAAAATGAAAACAAAAGCATAAATTCAAAACAAAAGGATAAAATAAAAAGAAAAGGCTAACTGTGATTAGTCAAAACAACCCTCTACCAAAAACTCAAGTCTATAGCATGAGGTCAACAAATTTTTTATTCTTCGACAAGCCTTCTCATGCGAAAACCAACTGATTGAAGTGTGGACAATCAAGAGTCCCTTAGCCCAAGAAGCTACATGTTGCGCTAAACAACAAAATTGGGGTTAAGCAGACTCAAACTCGTGACCACTTGGTGACAACTCTGATACAATGTTAAAGAACTTGTTGTGAGTTATCTGGATATATGGGCTTTCTTTAGGTTAAGTGTAACGGTCCCTTACGAAGGCCCATGTTTGAGTTATAAATAACATGGATTGTCTGTCTTTGAGGTTTTGAGGTTACGACTTCCCATTATTTTCTCTTCTACTTTGCACGTGGTATCAAAGTCATCACCAACCCTAAACCGCCACAAATCCTAGCCGCTGCCGCCACCCTAAGAGGCTGGAAGTACGCCAACAATGGTGTATTTTTGTTATTTGACACTAATAGGGTGTAAAGCACCGGTGGCCCATTCCATTCCAGCCGTCTGACACCGCACGTGCCCCCACGTGCCGCCATGGCTTTGTCCGCCGCCACACGTGAACCCCACACACCGCCACGTGTGTCCTCCACGTGCCACCACACATGTCCTCCACGCACCGCCATTTTTGCACCCCAGAGACAAAATGTTCTCGATGTCATGGTTCTTTCTTCCTTTTGCTCATTCTACTATTTGTTATCTTTGATTAAGTTTTTACCTCGCACAAATTTCCGTCATGTTTAAAATTCTTTGTCGTTAATGCGGTGATCAAATTTTCCTCCTTGCTTGTTGGTTCTTCGTTGACTTCTATTATTATCTATTTGTAAGTCTCAATGACTACCGAGTCTCACTCAGGGGTTGTCCTGTACACAACAGATATTGTCCCGATCGTTACAGAATTTGTCCCTGCCACCACCAAACTCACAGACATGACCTCTCCAGCAGTTATCCTTAGTGGTCCTGCGGATATGGTCGTGGTAAAGGAGGTGACCAACCTTTTTGTACTCATTGCCAGCGTTCGGAAACTTGTTTCCAACTTCATGATTGACCTTCTGCTACTCTTCCTCCTAATGGTCGTTCGATTTGCTCCTATTATCGAGTCTCTGGCCATACACGTAATCGGTGCTTTAGGTTACACGACCACCCCTCTGTTCCTTGGTCTGCTCATGTAACTTCTTGGGGTTGATTCTCCTTCTGATGATCGAGTGACTGTGTCTACTTCTCAGCCTTCAGCATTAGCATCTATTGTTCACTTTGCTCATTCGCCTTCATATTTGTCTACTTACCCTCGTTCCTGGCTTATTGATTCTGAAACATCCGATCACATGACTGGTTCTATACGTATGTTGTGTAATTATTTCCCCACTTCCTCATAGCGAATGACTCATATATTCCGGTCATGGTGATAGGGAAAGTCTTTCTTACTCCAACATTGACTTTGTCTTCGGTTTTATATGTATCCGATTTTCCATTTAATTTATTATCGGTCAATGTCCTGACTCGACTCACTGGTGTCGTGCTGTGTTCTTAGGTGATTTTTATGAGTTTCAGAATATGTTGACGAGGAAGACCATTGGTAGAGGTCAACGCACATGAGGAGGACTCTACGTGATGGAGGCAGAGTTACCTATGATTGCTTGTCCTGGCGTCTCTACCACTACTTTGGATCTCTAGTGTCATATTAGACATCCCGCACTTTCTAGTTTTTAGCGTTTGTCCTGAGGTTCAATCTTTATCTCAGCTCTTTTGTGAATCTTATTAGTTTACGAAACATCCTAATGTGTCTAGAGTGAATAGTTATGTCCTATGAATAACCTTTTGAGTGAGATTATTCTGATATTTGGTATGGAGTCGAAAGTTGGTTTTCATTATTTTGTTTCTTTTGTCGATGACTATTCACATATGACATTGTTACACTTGATAAAAAATTGTTCTAAGTTGTTCTTCATCTTTACTATTTTTCATGATGATATACAAACACAATTTGTTCTCCCTATCTACGTCTTCAGGACTGACAATGCCCGAGAGTACTCATTTTTTCAATGCTTTATGACTACCCATGGGGTTATAGATAAGCACATATTTTGTGTGCTTAGCCTTTGCACATTCATCTAATAAGTACCAGCATTTATTATGATATATGATGTATTTACTACATATTTCATGACTAGTCTCTTATCTAACCATCCCATTCGGAGCAGAGATGACGTTTTCAGGTAGAATTAATCAACTTCTGCACATAAAGTAAAAAAGAGTCAACCCAGCTATTCCTAGGCGCCATGGTGACCCCTTAATTGTTCAACCAATGCACCCGGTACGAGAATATGTGCTAGGAGGCCTTCAAGCATATGGTACCGGAACACGAACCAGGTGCCATCTATTCCCAGGGCAAGCCAAAGACATTCGTGGCGACTACAGAACAAAGGTGTCCATGCGTCTCCTGATGACCACAAACGCAAGCATGACACCTCCATCTTGGAGCATGTCTTCTCCGCCTGCCCAAATAACAATTCTAGTAGAGCCAAGCGGCCCAAGCCATCCGGCTAGTACTACATGTGCCTTGACAGTTGGAATAACTTCTAAAAGAATAATCTCAGCAGACTTGAAAACGACTCCCCAACACCTAGGATGATCTCAACCGTAGATCTCCAACTAACCTTCAATAGAGGGAGAGCCTCTAACGGAAGAATATTCTCAACTGCCAATTGCCAAAGGAGTTTCCATCAACACTTGTGGAGCATGGGTATAAATACTACTAGCCTTGTAATTCCACATATTTCCATACTCTTATCTCTGTAAAACTCTTAAGTGTTCATACTTAGTCATACCATCAAAGATCTCAATGAAGCATTCATTCCTTGTGTAGCATCTCTTTCCCTCTCTCCCTCACATCATATCATCTTCTTTTCATAAGAGAGAGGATGTGTTGCCTAGTGTATATCTGATCCAAGGAACCAAGAAGGAGCACTCTCACCCGAGGAGGAGGAAGAAGAGAGACAACTCCAAACTCAACCGAGCGGGTCTCTCCCTAGATCCCTTCACCGGAGCAGAGACAAAGTGGATAGATTGATTGAAGCGGTGACCGACTCCCTCATTCATCTCCTGTTTCTCTCTGGTACTCTTTGTTTCGGTTTTAGCTGCGATTAATCTTGATGAATATGGTTCTTGGGACTTATTTTGGTGCCCTTTCGATCGCCTTTCTAAAAGAAGTAGCTTCTTAAGTCTAAACTGCTAGGGGAACCACTTAAGCCAGCCATCCACTGCAACTGGAGGTACTCCTTGTTGGGTATAATCAGTCTAGTATCTAGGCTAGCATGCCTAAGGCGTAACAAGAGTTTCTTTGGTTAGGTCTTTGCTTGTAAAACAATTGGCCAATCTAATCCTTAGCATTGTTCGAGGATTTTGTGTCGATTAGGACTAGCTAAAGGTGACCGACTCCACTAGTTAGTATACAAAAGAGGCAGTCGGATAGACAAGTGCGGACCAAGCCTTGTCTATATGAACCGAGTACCAGACGAACTCGAGTCTCTACCCATCCACTCAGCCAAGAATATTTGAAAGCTCCAAGGTCTTTAGTCTGAAATTGACTCTGAAAGAAGCCCTTCAAAGAAAAGATTATTGTACTATAAATACCGGTCACAACGATATCGTCAACATAAACAACAACGAATGGAGTGTCGATGACTCGATAAAACACAGAATGATCCTTAGTTGACCTTTTTAAACCAAATTTCAACACCACAAAACCGAACCTCCCAAACTAAGCTTAGGGAGACTGCTTTAGACCATATAAAGATTTCTTCGGCACACACTCATACTCCCCCTGAGCAACAAGCACAAGCAGTTGCTCCAAATACATCTCCTTAAACAAATCACTATCACAAAAAACATTTTTGACATCCAACTGATACAAAGCCCTATCCGAACACACCGCAAGGGAAATAAGAAGGCAAATAGAGGTCATCTCTGCAACAGAAAAGAAAGTGTCGGTGTAATCCACATCATAAACTTGGGCATATCCTTTGGCCACCGAACGAGCCTTGAGTCGAGCAACCGTATTATTAGAATTCATTTTCACAACATAAATCTACTTACATTCAATAGCCTTTTTTCCTTGGAGACAGAAGAACAAATCTCAAATCTAATTAGCTTCAAGAGTTTGCATCTCCTCAACTATAGCTTATATCCATCCAAGAGAAGAAAGAGCCTCAGATAGTGAAAGGAATCGACACGGAGTTCAAGGTAGATATTAAGGCCTACAATGAAGAAGAGACACCAGTACATATTATGTGAGTAAACAATGAATAAGTGACGTTATCTCGCCATCACCCGTCCTAATATTTTACTCTCTGTTAGTGTGGTTAGTCATGCTCAAATTCCTTACTGGGACAACCCTGCAAATTCTCAAGTATATTAAGGAACATCCTAGTAGGGGTCTATTGTATGGTAATCATGGTCATCAACGTATAGAAGAATATTGTGAAGCCGATTGGACTAGCTCACCGTTTAACTAGAGATCCACCACACATTATCTTTGTTGGTGGGAATCTAGTTTCGTGGAAAAATAAGAAACAATTAGTTGTCATCAGATACAGTGTTGAATGTGAGTACCATACTCTTACACATTTGTCTAGTGATGTTACTTATTTCCATCAGTTACTTGAGGAATTAAGATGTCATGTTTCTCGGTCTGCTCAGTTATGGTGCGATAATTAATTTATCATTCATATTGCGTCGAAATACACTAAATATATTGAGACTGATTGTCATTTTATTCGAGAGAAGTTAAAAAGTGGAGATATTAGTTTTAATCATGTGAAGACGAGTGAATAGCTTGGATATATTCTCATTAAACCTCTAGCAAGGAATCAGGTTAAATTTATTTGTAACAAGTTGAACATGATTAATATCTCTATTCCATTCCAACTTGAGATGAAGTGTTGTGAGTTATCTGAATATCTGGGTTTCTTTAGGTTTAGTGTAATAGACTATTATGGAGGCCCATCTTTGAGTTATAAATAATATGATGCTATTTGAGATTACGACTTCTCATTATTTTCACATTTACTTTTCAAACAAAAGACGGCATAATTGTGTAGCATTGTGTCAGGTATAGTGTACTAGGTTGTAGGTTGCAAGGAAAGTCAAATAATGAAACATTTGGAGAATTGCATGTCACACTTACCCACTTAAAAGTTATGTGAAATATCCATTCAAACCAGAAGGAACATTATAGAAACTTCTTTTATACCTCTTTGTCAGTTTTATCTTCTACTAAAGCAACCCCTTTATAGACCTTACTCAAGACAACACCACCCTACAATAAACCGTGAAAGAAGAAAAGGCAAATATTGCTAACAGAAGAGATGACTGAAACTAATGATTACCTATTACTGACAATGCATGAGGATAGAGCCCGACTAGGATAGAGTGTACGGGTTTGAAAAATCAGATGAGAAAGCATAGAATACAAGAAATCAATGCAACAAGCATAAAATTTTGAGAGAAAAGAGTGGCATGGAATGGCATAACGTCCCGTGGCCCAACCCCTAATGCTAGGTGTGGACCCAACAAAATTTAACAGGAAGAAAACTTCATAGGGGAAAGTTAAAAAAGACAGAAAAGGAAAAGAAATTACTGATCATCTATCGTTTGGACTGTTTCAAAAGTACGTGAAAACCAAAGGCCCATCCCCAAAATCCAATAAGTTGCAAGGTGATGAAATAAAATAATACCCCAATACCTTTTTCTTTCCTTTCTCTTGCTTTCTGGCCTGCCTTGTCTTTTGGGAGACATTGGCATCCTAAAAAAAAACCATCAAAAAAATTGATATGGCCACACAAAAAAAAAAAAAAAAAAAAAAAAAAGATAGAGAGAAACTGCGACACAAGTAATCTTTTGTAGAACATCATCCAAACATATTATAATAATTAAATTCATTAAACATGGATGAACACAAGAGAGAACTAATGAAGCACAATAAGGTAGTTTTGCGAAATTACTTCTAATAAGCATAGATTTGTCAAAAGAAGATAATGTGTTAGGATTCTGAAATTGGAGTCAAATTGTCTCCAACCTTTAACATAGTTTATGTTTTACCGATTACTTTGACACGAACTGCTGTAAGCGGGACCGCAACTACAAACTCAAAGAACCTTAACCAAATGATGGAGCTTAAGGATTCCCTTTCCCTAGAACGGAGACAGCAGTTCCAGAGTTGAAGCAGACGAACCATGAACAAGTTTACAGTTAATAAATATAACTTAGTTTATGAGATCTGTGTAGTTGAAACTATCATATGTCTTACATCAAATTCAATATATTTTCCTACTGAAGCATTTTAGTTTAAGTATATCGAATCATAAGATTATGGAATAACTTACTGACAACTATAGCAGATGCATGGGAAAATGTTGGCATGGATGGGAGTTGTCTCAGCATTTGGTTCCTGTATGTTCATTACTAGTGTATTTCTTGTGGATGTAGATGCAAGAAGATGGAAGGTGTACTACACATGGAGACCTACCGTGGGATGAAAAGGTTCAATGTGTTGAATCAATATAATTTAGACGTGAAGTGATACTTGATGGATTGAGGAGTTCTTACGATAGTCGGTGATAAAGTTTTAAGTACCATTTTGATGACTTCTAGGTACAGGAGCAATATTCATCTTCTATACCTTGGTGTTTACAAAGCACCGTGGTAATCTATTCTCCTATGTTCGTCTAAAGTTGATGAAACTTTATATTCCATACGAATTTTAATGACTAGAATATGAAGTATAATCAACCATGTTACGCAAGTTCCTATGTATGAGATGGTGCTTTCTTTGACTTGTACACTAGGTTGATGTAGCAGCAAAAATGTCATTCCAATCTTTGGAGAGCTAAAAAACCTCTGTTTGATTTGGTAATCTATGTGATTGTGGCACCCGGATGTGTAAGGCCCTTAGGTCAGCCACCGCTACCAATCTCTCCTTGATCTAGTTGGGATATCATACACCTAGACGCACTTGGGAGGAACAAGTCACACACATAGCTAGCAATCAACTGACACATGAAATCTTTCTGCAAACTCATGGTACTGATAGGCCCCTCTTCTTCTACCTCTCGGTAAGATTGGGAGGTTTGGGAGGTTGGGTGGAGGTCCGTCAATGGCGATTTAGAGAGAGAGAGAGAGAGAGAGAGAGAGAGAGAGAGAACTCTTATAGTCTTATTGATTGAATATGTGAATAGAACAAGGTAGTGCTCGGCATTCGAGAGACCGACTTCTCTCCTTTTCTCACAACAGTGAGCTTCTACTACAATGGATGTCTAGATGCTACCCTCCCCCTGCTTTTATACTTTTTCCCTTCCCAGGCCTTCGGCCAACTGCTTAACAACCCTTCACTTCTTCCCTATGCTCAACAACCTCACACTCGTCCCTAGGCTTTAACAAACTTACACAATTCCCTATGTTTGCTAACAGTTTTAAAGCTACCCTTGTGCTTGAGTCTCAGTAGGTGACCTAGATTGAGAGCATAGCATTACCGGCCGCCCAAAGTTGAACATTGTCTACAGGATTAAAGGATAGAAATTGATTATCTATGATGTGGAACGGCTCCCAAGGATGCCTTTCAAGCGAATGAGGACCTCAGTTCCGGAGTCAACGGATGAAATGGCGGGCCGCACAGCTATTAGTGCCTCAGGTTCCACTAGTAATTCCATATCAAAGGACAGAGCATAAGGGATCGTGGGAGAGGTCGTGTGGCCACCAGTAGCTCATTTGAGCTAGGAAACACAGAAGACTGGATGAATGTGTGTGGTAGGAGTTGGAGTTTGTATGCAAAGGTATCAATGCGTTGCAGTACTGGAAATGGGCCATAAAATCGGAGAGCAAGTTTCTCATTGGTGTCCATTGGATACGGGCGGCCGACCCCACCTAGTGGGATAAGGTCATGATGATGATGATGATGATGATGATGATGATGATGATGATGATGATGATGATGATGATGATGATTGATGGCATAGGATAATTGCAAAACTAAGTCACATTTATTAATTTTTATGTAACAGGTATAACATATGGAACTATCATTCTTACAGAAACCTATGGTTGTTTGAAGTAATTTATACATACTATCTTCTACATTTTGTTTGGATGAATCCATTAGTGCTCTTCCAGACCCTAAAATGCAAGCAAACCCATACAAGTGAAAACAATGAAGAATGATCTAGAAATAGTTGATAATTTTAAAATGATACTTTTTTTTTATTGATTTTACCTATTTAACTATGGTATTGATCGACTATCTATTATGGTATTTTTACAATCTATTGGCATTTAAGCTTTTTGTAGTCTGTGGGTGACACATCCCTTACGTGTTTAAAGTTTCCGATGATTGACTTGGGGTTATACTATGATAAAGATAGAAGGATCTTATAATTCTTTGATCAATCCTCACAGTCCTTGTTACTATTTTGTGCATCCACCTAGTACCCAAACCCACCAGCACCAACCAAAAGAATATACATAAATATATACATACACAAGTTGTGTGCACATTATACATCGTAATGAAATGATAACTCACTCTGCTTTGCTTATCAGCTTGATTATGATGCACACCATGGAGTTCGGCATCGATTTCTTGATTAATTTTCAGGATATCTTCGGGAACAGAGGCCACCTTTGCAATAAAAAAGCAAGAGATGAAGGTAATCAATAACATCATGATGGCAATTTAAGAATATGGATGGATGGTCAGGAAACAACTCATTCAAAAAGCTTAATGCAGTAATCTATTGAGGTGGTTTTCCATAGAGAAGTTAAAACAATCTTGTAATATTACAGGGAAAGTATATTTTCCACTTCTGACCATGGGATTATCCTAGAAGAAGGAAGTCTAAAGAATGAATACTAGGAGAGGTTGAAACAAATAGCGTTTTCATACTGACCTGTCTGAATTTTAGTAGCTGATCTCGAGTGTAGAAAATAGGGTCAGGCCTCGTCAACTGAGATTCACTTGTCTGAAACAGAAACAATTGGTGCTTTTAAATGGAAATCACAGTAACATAAAAGAAAACGTCAATCACTCAATTTCAAAAACGGAAGAACCAAAAAAAACAATCCTCTTTTCACTATATATGGTTGGCTGCTATATGGATTTAACATCATTCCTCTCTATCTTGTGGCATACACTGCCATGATGGGCCAAGCTATTAGGACATTCACTCATAGTTTTCTTCAAACTTGTTGTGAGTAGTTTGAGGTTTTAAGCTTTCTCTTTAAACTTGTTTCAGGTTCATTGTAAAGGTCGATTACGGAATTATATAAATACATAGATAACCTCTTTTAGAGGCTAAAGGTGTATTTGGTTTGCTATTTTGGGCATTGCTTTCTGTTTTCTGTCTTTCAAAATGTGGAAGACACGTTTTGTTTGAATTTCTTGCTTTCTGTTTTCTCATAATAGAAAACAGTTTTTAGTACGAAATCTTCAAAACGTAGAAAACATGAAAAAACTTGTTTTGAGCATTTTGAGTACAAAATCAACCTATTGTTTTCAATCTTTTTCATCAAAACACATCATCCTCTCAAAACAAAACTCAAATTTTCACCCCCTTCCCCTTGTCCCTAAATTGTTTGGAAAATTGAGATAAAAGAAAAAAAAATCAAACTAAATGCATTCTCTATTTTTACGACACTCAAAACAAAAAACTCGAAATAAACCAAACAATCCCTAAGATTTTTCATTATTTATCACTCTATATACATGGTATCAGAGCCCTAACCCTAACCTAATTCTTCTCAACAGCCACCACTAGAAAACTTTAATCCAAAGCCAACGCCGCCACCACCACATTCGCCCGCATCCATCCCAACTCAACCCTTCACCACACTACCCAGAGGTCGGCGACTACAAAGGAGGCAGGGACATAGGAACCACTCCAAGAGGTAGAGAAACCACCAATTGTGGCCTCCGCCACTCACATGGGCTGAAGACCCATCAACCACGGTGAGCCATCATCATTTGATCATATAGGGTGGTAAAGCACATCGTTTTGTTTGTTTTCGCGTCCACTGTTGCACGCTTCCCCGATGTCTGCCTGTCCACTATCACTGCACGCATTATCTGAATGTTCTCCTAGATATGTGGGTCTTTTCTTCCTCTTGCAGTGTGTGTACATTTGCCCTATTTGATTGAGTTTTGACTTGTTCATGAAGAGAGAATCAATCTTCTTCACAAATCATGCCAAGCATTAAAGCAACACAATCGCCTACTTCACTCACTCCAATAAGTAGTGAGTTTGA
Source organism: Dionaea muscipula (assembly GCA_028571145.1). Taxonomy (NCBI): domain Eukaryota; kingdom Viridiplantae; phylum Streptophyta; class Magnoliopsida; order Caryophyllales; family Droseraceae; genus Dionaea; species Dionaea muscipula. The sequence goes on from JAOWBR010149647.1 coordinate 10,696, forward strand.
ATTTGAATTAGTTAAGATTATGCATCAGTTTTGAGTATCCCACTGCTATAAATATAGGAACATTTGTAATCAGCAAAAACTCAAGGAAAATCATTTCTTCATGGTATAGAAAATAGGTCTATGGACTAACCTGTGTTTTTTTTTTTTCACTCACTATCTCCTACATATTCCTCCTTCCCTCTCAGTCTTCTCTGTCTTCACTCTTCTTTTTTCTCATGGCCGACTCATCCTCTTCAACCACCATCACTCAAAACACCTATCAATTATCAAACTCAATGACACCAACAATTTGGTAAGGCTTCACCAAATCAAACCTTTTCACAATGGCACTAAACTCTGGGGCTATGTAGATGGGTCTATTCCCAAACCCAGCCCCACCATCAAATTTGTGACAATTGAAGGCAGGCAGGCTGCCACCATCCCCAATCCTGACCATAAACAATGGTACACAATAGGGCAAGCAAATCGTCAGTATTTTAACCACATCCCTGACTAAAAATGTTGTGCGTTTTACTATTGGATTTGATAGCTCCAAGGCAATTTGGGATTGTCTCAAAATGCATTTCTCTCCGAAATCAGTAGCTAGCACCACTAGCCTCAAGCTCCAACTATTTGATCTTCAAAAGAGTCCTTAGTCAGTCAATGCATACCTTCAACAAGCCAAATAAATTGTCGATTCCTTGTCCTCCATTAATCAACCAGTATCTGATGCTGATTTGGTGGTTGAAACTCTTCATGGACTGGGTGCAGATTATTTGATGCTTAGAACTGATCTCACCACCCAGCAACTGTGTTATTTCTCTAAACTTCATTAGACCCGGCCAAGGTTCGGAACCGGAACCGGGAACCGACGGTTTTGAACCGCGGTCAACGGTTCTAAAACCGTTGACCACGGTTCCCGATTCTGCGGTTCCAGATTCCACGGTTCTCGGTTCCGGTTCTTCAATTTACAGAACCGGGAACCGGCGGTTCTAACCGGTTAAAACCGGCGGTTCTAACCGGCTAAAACCACCGATTAGAACCGACGGTTCCCATTTTTTAGTTGGTTTTTGTCATTTATCGATTGTCAAAACTTGTTATGATTAATTATTATAGGCAAAAGAAATTATGGTATGAAGTTATAGCCATTGAGGATCAATGTATGACAAGTAATTTGTGAGAACTTGACAAACCTGCTATGAAAAAAAATAAAAAGAGTTATATTACATTACATATAATATAAGGAAGGTATGTAAATAAATATAATATAAATTTTTTAATCATTAATTTTAAAATCTAACACTTTAAAATAAATTAGTTTTTATTAGTTGATTATTTATTGTGTTAATTAAATGTGTGAATACGAGGTTAATTAGTGTATATATACGCAAAATTATAATTTTATGTCATAATCCAATTTTTTAAAATTTTTTCTATAAAATTTTATTAGGAACCGTTTTGAAACCGTGAAATCGGAGGTTCGAAACCGTAACCGGCGGTTCTATAACCGTGCGGAACCGTATGGTCCAAGGTTATGGTTTCGGTTCTTCCATTTGATGGAACCGTAACCGGCGATTTCAGAACCGTAACTGACGGTTCCGGAATCGTGGTCAGACCTAAATAGGAGATATCAGTACGATCACTCTTTCTGATGTGTGTGTATATTGAGCAGTTCAGTATTAATAGTTGATTATGACAGTAGTTGAGCATTGAGCAAGAAGCCACACTCGCTGATAGTGACTAGTGGAAGGGGCAACTACACTAGCAATTTTTAGTATAAATAAACATTTAAGGTGAATAGAGAAGATCCCAAACTCAATATCAATTTGTTGTTGTAGTATTTCTACTTTATAGCCTAACCGTGTAGTTGTAGTTTTAGATATTTTCAAATTTTTATGTTCATGTAGTCCTTTCGACCCGAACCCCTAACTTGGTTCCTAAGTGTAGGACGGATTCTTCTCCAATAATCGAACCTCCTTTAGTCGTTGTAGGTCCGATTCTTCATTCTGATCACGAGAACAAACATACTTGATATACGGGCAAAAATCTCCTAAACACGTGGATAAAAGGACACGGGAGGTGATCGGGTTCACAGGGGTATCGGTTCAACAACGAACAGCACAATCCTGGTTAGGAGTGATCTGCCCGGGCTCCCACACTTAGGATTTCTTTGGCCAGTCTTGCTAGCCAAGAGATGATCAGCCCTGGTGACCAGCCCGGGCATCTTGCCTTAGCCATTTCCTTGGCCAGCAAAGTTGGCCAAAAGTGATCTGCCCGGCCGGTCAGGCTGGAGGGGTATATCGGTAATCCGATAATTCCCCCTCCTCCCTTTTCTCCTT
>JAOWBR010149658.1:0-13629 GCA_028571145.1 Dionaea muscipula
AATGATGACCTTAAAGTTGGCAAAAAAGGCCAATTTTTTTTTGGTAAGTAAAAAAAAAAAAGAAAAAAGGCTAATTTTCACTCAAAATGGTCATTTTCAAGCTCAAAATTAGTTCTTGAGTATTTTAATCTGAACCGAAACTTTTAATACGTCACATATATTGTATGAGAAGTGTGAGAAGTGTGAGAAGTGTTAGAACCGAGAAAACCCGATGTAATCCAATGATGGTCTTCAAGTTGGCAAAAAGGTCATTTTCACTCAAAATAAAAATTTACAAGTTGAATATTAGTTCTTGAATATTTTATTCTGATTCGACACTTCTAACATGTCAAATGTATCGTATGGGAATTCTGAGAAGTGGAAGAATCGAATAAACTCTTTGTAATCCAATAATGTCCTTCAAAGCGGCCAAAACGGTTAATTTTCACTTAAAATGGTAGTTTTCAGCCTCAAAATTGGTTCTCGAGTATTTTAATATGATCCAACACTTATAACACGTTAAATGTGTCATATTGGAACTGTGAGAAGTGGTAGAATCGAACAAACCTGCTTTAAACCAATAATGAGCTTTAGATTGGCAAAAAAGGTCAATTTTCACTCAAAATAGTCATTTTCATGGTGAAAATAGGTCAACGTTAAATGACCATTTCCTAGTTGAAAATTGGTTCTTACATATTTTCTTCTGATCTGACACTTCAATCACTCCAAATGTATCGTATGAGAATTGTGACAAGTGGTAGAATTGAATAAACCTGTTATAATCCAATGATGTCCTTTAAAGTGGCCATAAAGGCCAATTTTCACTCAAAATGGTAATTTTTAACCTTAAAATTGGTTCTTGAGTATTTGCATCTTATCTGACACTTCTAACACGTCAAATATATCGTATGGGAATTGTAAGAAGTGGTGCAATCGAATAAACACTTTGTAATCCAATTATGACCCTTAAGTTGGCAAAAACGGTCAATTTTCAGTTAAAATGATCATTTTTAAGCTGAAAATTGGTTCTTGAGTGTTAGAACCGAATATACCAGCCCGAAGTCAATGATGACCTTCAAATTGACCAAATAGGCCGACAATAGGCCATTTTGAGCACTGTTCTATCACTAAAACTCATTTTTGTCGCTATTTTCGCTAATAGTGACAGGACACTTTTCTGTCACTAAAACTCACGACAAGAGGAGTATCGTGATGGTGCACTTTTCTGTCACTAAAACTCATTTTTTTCTCTATTTTCGCTAACAGTGATAGATAATTGCTGTCACAATTAGGAATTTTTTTGTAGTAAAGTTAATTTTATTTTAAGATAATTGTCAAGTTTGACCAAATTAATAGTGACAGAAAAATTAGTGACACGCATAAAATCCGTCACTATTAAATTCATTATAGTGACAGTTATTAAATCTCTGTTACTAATTGTGCGAGGTTACGTGGGTTCAAGTATTTTAATGTCGATATTTAATAACCGTCACTATAGTGTATTCAATAGTGACGGATTTTATGTGCGTCACTAATTTTTCTGTCACTAAAAGTCTTTTTTTTTTAGTGTTGTTTAGACCGGGGCATTGGGTTTTGTTGGGTTTTAAGCTTATGCGGATCGTGGAAGGGGTCCACAGGTCGTACGTCGGTCCACCCAGGGTGGGGTGTGACAGTTCAAGCCCTACTTGGACAGATTTGTGGTTGTTTTCATCGACGATATTCTCGTCTAATCGAGGAGTAAGGATGAGCACATGGACCATCAGAGGATTGCTCTGCAGACATGGAGAGAGAAGCAGTTGTTTTCCAAATTCAAGAAGTGCGAGTTTTGGCTTGACAGTATTGCCTTTTTGGGGCATGTGATCAGCAAAGACGGAGTCTCAGTTGACCAGAAGATGATTAAAGTTGTTCAGAAGTGGGTTCGACCGACGAATGTCCGAGAGGTTCGCAGTTTTCTGTGGATGGCTGGTTACTATAGACGGTTCGTGGATGACTTTTCCACCATTGCCCTTCCATTGACCGCTCTCGCCAGGAAGGACGTCAAGTTTGTTTGGACTGACAAGTATGAGCAGGGTTTCCTAGAAATAAAGAGGAGATTGACCACTACACCAGTTTTGTCGCTACCGACTGAGGGTGGTGGATCTCTGATTTACAGCGATGCTTCGCTGTAGGGTTTGGGTTGTGTTCTGATGTAGCACGGCAAGGTGATTGCTTATACTTCTAAACAGTTGAAGGTTCATGAGAGGAATTATCCGACGCATGATCTAGAACTTGCTGCCATTGTGTTCGCTCTGAAGCTGTGGAGACATTATCTGTATGATGAGACTTGTGAGATCTTCACTAACCATAAGAGCTTGAAATATATCTTCACGTAGAAGGAGCTGAACTTGTGACAAAGGAGATGGCTTGAGCTACTGAAGGACTACGATCTGACTATTCAATATCACCCGGGTAAGGCCAACATGGTGGCTGACGCCTTGAGTCGGAAGGTAGTGGGGAGCACTGCATGCTTAATAGTTTAGCCACAATTGATTGAGGAGTTTCAGAGGCTTCAGATTCAGCCAGTCTGAGATTGTGTGGATGCTTTGGTCAGTCAGCTTCTGTTGAGACCGACACTGCGAGACCGACTTCTAGCTTTACAACGGGATGATGTGGAGCTGAGGGCCATCATTGACAGTTTGAGTGGTGCGGATGATGCTGACTTTGCCTTGAGATCGAGCTGATTTGATTCTAAGATTCAGAGGACATATTTGTATTCCCAGTGATAGTGAGATGAAGAAGGAGTTGTTGACTGATGCATATTGCTCGAGATTGAGCATCCATCCGGGAGCCACCAAGACGTACCATGATTTGCGGAAGCATCTTTTGTGGTGGGGCATGAACAGAGAGATTACAGAGTTTGTGTCCCAATTTCTGACTTGCCAACACGTAAAGGTCGAGCATCAGAGGCCTGCAGGCAAGCTTCAGCCTCTTCCCATTCTTGAGTGGAAGTGGGAGCATATCACCATGAACTTCGTCTCTGGGCTTTCAACTACCCGGAATGGGCATGACGCAGTTTGGGTGATTGTGGATCGGCTCACGAAGTCAGCTCACTTCCACCTTAGCTCACTCGGGTGAAAGCGGTCGAGGAAATTTTATTTGGGAGGTCGCAGGTTGTAGACCCGGTGACAACATTTTTTTATTCTCTTGTTCTCCTTTTAATCTTTAGGAGATGAGATTTTACCATCTTACCCTTTTAGATTAGAAGATTGATTTAAGGAATATAGTTTTGTAACTCCCATAACCCTCTCCCCCTCTTTTCCTCATGTTTTCCCTCTTCCTCCCCCTTCTCAATCTCATGCCACTCTCTTTCTCCCTCTCTCTTTGCTTTGGCTGATCATCACCACAAGGAGGAGGAGATCGTCGGCTTGGTATTTCGAGCGGAGGTGACTTCGTTGCGTCCTCGTCGTTATGTGAGATTCGTTCCCCTTTCTTTTTCCCTTTCTTCCTTGATGAGGGTTTTTCGCGAGGGACGAATTTTGACGAGGTTTTTTTCATGTTTATTTTTGGGTACCATTGGTTTAGGAGGTTTATTTGACACGTGCTCGGATTGATCGCGGGTCGCGCACATCATTTTTGGATTCGAGGTGAGGGTTTTTTTATTTCCGTTTGATTTGATTTTTGTCCTTGGCTTGGATTTTGGTGTGGGTTGTGTTTTGACACGTTAGGGGCATGTTTAGGTGAGTTTTTGTGCATGTTTTCTGGGCATTATGGTCTTGGATCGATTGGATTCGTGGTTTGTATTTTGGCTGTTTGAAAAATCCTTTGCTGCAGAAATTCACATGCAGAGGACGTCCCTGGGACGTCCTCCAGGTGGAATTTTCTGCAGAAATGTGGTGGACATCCCAGGGACGTCCTCCAAGTGAAATTTTCTATAGAAGGGTGGTGGACATCCTAAGGACGTCCAGTAAAATCTCTGTCAGGTTTTGTAACGCCTTCCACGAATGGGAAGACGTCCTTGGGACGTCCACTGAGCACTTTTTCTTCCCCTTGAAGGGAGGACGTCCCGGAGACATCCTTTGAGTGCTGTTTTGCCCGTTTTAGTTTTTAATATTGCGTTTTGGTCTTAGATCGTCCTAGCGTGTTTGTTAGGCATTCTGCATGACTCATTTAAGAGTTTGAAATATTTTTTGGGCATGCTTAGCGTAGTTGGATGTCGTTAGTGAGTTTTGCCCATATTTTGGTTTTAGGTGACGACGTGATTATGTACGGCGTTCCCTAGTGTGCTGATTTGCGTTGCTTGTGGACTTAGCATTCCTGGTGAGGGGTTTACACGTTCCCTCCATCCTCTTCTCGTTTCCGTTGAGCCTTGATATGTTTCCTTGATACCTCTCCTTTCTTCTTGTACACAGTTCATGCTCTGTGCTATTGTTTGCTTGTCCACACTCTGTTGATTGATGTATATCATGTTGTAGTTTCTATAGTTTATCGTTTACACTGCATGATTCTGTTGGCTTGTTGTTTGTGATTGAGTGTGGACTAGTGAGGTGTTTTGGAAAGAAAATAGAAGAGATTGAATTTATATTCATTGAGGTTGAGAGTAAGTCCGGGGATTACATTCATTGAGTGACCTCGGCCGGGCGGGTGAAAAATCATGTTGCAACACAACGTCCTTGGGGATTCCGCTGATCATGGATACTCGGACGGTGCCTTCGTGGTGGTACATATCTCGTCCTCCATACCGGTTTACACACCATGTTAGGGCGGGGACCTCATGATCGTGTTTATTGGTGATGGCATGTGAGATTTGTTTGGTGAGTGAGTACATCTAGAACGTGCCGTGACCATTATCCCAGTTTTGAGAACTATGGTATTGTTGGACTTATGAGGCTAGAGACTTTCTTCGATCTGGTTTGATCACATGATGTTTGGCTTGTAGATTTCTACTTATAGCCTCTTGTTGTTGATTCCATACTTTCGTATGAGTTGACGTTCACGTGCTGATATATAATTGTGACGGTTGTTGTTTCCATATTCTATGATTGTACTCGTACTGTCACTTCTCCTTTGAATTTATTCCATGAGTCATACCTTGTAACCGTGGGGGTGGTCCCCTCCTATTTTTCCCCGATCACCTCCATGAGCTCATCCACTTGCATAGTCTTCAAATACTTTGCCTCTTGAATGGCTGTCACCTTTGGTCTCCATACTTTGGGTAAAACCCTTAAGATTTTCTTTACAATTTTCTCATGATTGTAAGTCTTGCCAAATCCTTGTAGTGCGTTGATGATCTCCGTGAATCTTGCATACATGTCTGTTATGCTTTCACCAACCTTCATGTTGAACATCTCACATCTGAGGACAAGAATCTCGATCTTTGATTCCTTCACTTGGTCATTGCCTTCATATTTGTTCTTCAAACTGTCCCATATTTCCTTAGCAGTCTTGTAGGAAGAGATTTGATTAAACTCATCTTCGGATAAAGCACACTTCAACAAGTTTTCGGCTTTGGCATTCTTCTTAGCCTTCTTGTTATCACTTTGAATCCATTTGTCTTTAGACTTTATAACTTTTTGTTTATTTTCAATTTTGAGTGGTGCGGTATTCACAATCTTTCAAACCTCATAATCTACTGACTTGATGAAATCCTTCATTTAGCTCTTTCATAGATTATAAGCATTGCCGTTGAACATTGAATGCCTTGCGTATGAATGTCCTTCTTGGATAGATCTCATGATCCTTTCTTAGGTTGTTAAACCTGTACTTGAGAAAGACTAGCTCTGATACTAATTGTTAGTATCCAAGAGAACACCAAGAGGGGGGGTGAATTAGTGTTTATAGAAATTATGCCAATTTTAAACTTCAATGCGGATTCTATGAGGGGTCGACTCCTGCGGAATAGGAGTCAATTCCTCTATTGTGGTAGATTATGAATTAATAATCAATCAATAATTAATCAATCAACCAATTCAATAGGAGTTATCTAAATAATGAATTTTTCTATTAATATGAACATGTAACAATTACAACACAATGATAGCTATGACTCTATCACCCAAACTCGATATAGGCAATGACTTTCCTATACCCACTAGATAAAGGCAATGACTCTCCTTTTCCCAAACTCGATGTAGGCAATGACTATCCTATACCCAAACTCGATGAAGGTAATGACTTTTCTCCATCCAACCTAAGATGATAATGACTCTCCACCTAGGCAACTCGAAATCCCACTTGGGATTCCCAAAGAAGTAACATGATGATGAAAGTAAGTAAACACCTCTCTAGACTAGGCAAATAATCAATGTAAACCAACTATAGAATGCAAACACTTATCTATGAAACCAAACCTGTCTTTCAGAGGATTGTATGTGTGAAAATCAGTAGGAAAACAGTATGAGAAGATGGTTTGCAAAATCTAGTCACTTGCTAGGAAGGACGCACTCTCTATTTTTCTAAAGATCACTTTTCCGTCTATGGAATGCGTGACCAGCAAGGTAATCGATGCAATCATCTTATAGAGGTTCTTTCCAAGTAAAACACAAGATAAAATCGTCCATAGAATATCCAAAAAAGATTGCATCCAATATTTTGGAAAGATATGAAAGATATTTCATTAAAACCAAAACTTTCCAAAATAAATTATCTTATTCAAATCTTTTGTAAATCTCTTTACCCAAAGATATCCAATCACGAAATATCACTCAAAATATATCCCAAACGATTTCAAAACAGATAGGATGAGATTTTAATCATAAGGGACAAAATTGGAAAATCAAAATCGAAATTGTCCAGTTTCACTGAGGAGTCGACTCGGTTAGATTTCAGCACATTTGAAAAACAATTTTTCAAAATAAGTTTGTGTGTGTGTGTGTGTGTTTGTGTATCCTCCTTTGGACTGATTTAAAGCTCAAGATAAGATGAATTGCAAACCTTACAATGAACCCTAGATGTTGGAACACAACTTCAATACATCTTCATCAAACTTCATGCGTTTCTTCAAACTTTCAAACTTTCTTTAGAGGGGTTGACTTTAATGTTCTTTGAATCACATTAATATTCATTTACTTCAACAGCTTCTTGACATCATTCATAATGCTTGAATTCGGTCTCCTTTTATCAACAAAGTCTCCATGATTTCATCTTGAATGCAACACTTCAACTTGTTTGGACAATGTTTTTATGACTTTGATTCCTGTTCACTTAATCACAAACTAACCAACCAAGCATCAAATATTATTAAGTGATATCATCAAAACATCAAGTGTTAACAAATTCTCCCTTTTTGATGATGATAAACACTTGATACATTTTAACAAACATGCATGATAAAAATTAAAGTGACATGAATCAAAATAAACATGATTCACACAAAGTGAACAAGGTCTATTAAATCTCAGAAAGATCATCAAAGAGATGTAACAATAGGTATTAGACAAACACTTCCATATCATATCAGTCATAACCATTCACCAATGAAAACTAAAAGATCAGAATCACAACTTAACAGTAAGGATTAAAACCAACCAAATAAGTTATGATTCAATCTAATCAAGGCTTTGGATGTACTCCATTAGATATCTGGAACGAGCAGACGCATTCACATGCCACTAATTCAATAATAAAATGCATCTAATTTTTCCCCTTTTGGCATCAACAAAAAGACAATATGCACACAAGTTAGGGAATTAAAATATAGAAATGGAATACAATAAAAGTCATAAAGCAAGCAGTCATATGTGGCAATGGTTCAAAATGAAATGTTTGCATAAGGAAATAAGCTAATGATAGTCATGGTTCGGCTAAGGATAGGTAAAAGTAGCTCACTCAATCAAGGATCGACTGGAGGGACTAGAGGGTTCGGTTGGTGTTGCTTGAGAAGCTCCTGGAGTTGAGTATTCTCTTGCATGGCTTGTTGGAGCTATTCTTGAAGATGGAGTTGCTGAAAATCTATTGTCATAGACAAGGGGTCGATTCCCTCTACATTGATGCTCTGGCCAGATTTCTTTTGTGAAGAACATTGTTGAGTGTTCCCAACCTCATTGACATCATCATCAATCTCAACATTATCAGCATCATCATCAACAGCATCAAAGTAAGTGTCTTCAAAATCTGAATATTCCCCCTTATTACCAGCAGGGGTCGACTCCTCTCTGCTTTCAGTTCCTTCTTTTGTTGCTGAGTCCTCTTCTGTTTCATCTACCATTTCATTTCTTCTTCTTATTTCTCCAGTACCTTCACTTTCAAAAGAATCAGAACTAGCTAGAGCTTTGAGTTGTTTTACCTTCTTCACTGATCTCTTTTTCACATTCTGCCTTTTAATAGAGGGGTAGACCCCCCTGGGACTGATCTCCCTTGCAAACGATGTTGTTTTCTTCTTCTTTGTTACTGACTTAGCAGCATAATCTTCACCCCGTTTTGCATTCTATAACCATTCACTGAGGAGTTCTTCACTGCTTTTGGAAGCATCCACATCATGCTTTCTTTTTGTTCTTGGTTCTTTTCTCAATGTTTCTTCAGGTTCCTTCCTCTTCCTTCTCGTTTTCTCCTTCTTTCTTTTCTTACTTTTCAATACTTCCTTCTAATTTTCATTACCTTTTCTCAACACTTCCCCAACAATCCTTCCTGACTTTCTTCATGGACGTTCCCCCTTTTTCTCTTTAAAATCTGAACTTCATCATCATCATCAATGGTCATGTCTCCATAGGATAATTAGAAAACTTTCTGTGATGTCTTGTCCTCGACAATGGGTTCAGATGGGTTCAGGAGAAGATCTTCATAGTATTGTGGAGATGAGGTTCTTGGTAATTTTTGAAGGCGCGGCCATGAGAGGTTGATGGTTTGAGCTCTTTGTTTTTGGCTTAGTTGTGAGAATTGGAGGGAATGAAGTGGGTAAGAAGTATTTGGACTTGCAAGATAACGGGCAAGTGAGGTGTAAAAGAAATACCACAAATAATCAACATGCTAAATTTCCAATATCACGTAACATGCAAATAAATCAATTCCCCTTCAAATGTGTAAATGTATATTTAAGCAATTATCAAAAGTAATCCAATCAAACACATTTTATGTGAATTTAATCAAATCTAATCCAAGTCTCAATTTTTAAAATCTTTCTCTATTTAGTGATTTTGTAACAATATCTGCTAGTTGATCTTCTGTTTTGCAAAAATCCAATTTCACAGTCCCTCTTTCCATATGATCCCTAAGAAAGTGATGTCTAAAATCTATATGCTCACTCTTTGAATGATAAACTGAATTTTTGGACAAGAATATGACACTTATATTATCACAAGGAATAGTAGTGCATCTAGAATCAATTAAGAGGTCTCCAATAAAATGAAACACTACCTTCTTTGGTTGCTGTAAGTGAGAGAAATAGTGTAGGATCTCCAATTATGTGTTGAAAACAGTCGTTGTCAAGGAACTAAGAATCATCGAGTGAGTTCTTTTTCTGCATGCTCTGGGGAGTAGACTCCTCGTAGTCTGTAGCATATGGAAAAATCGCTGGATCTCCTTTGTCGTGACCAAAACATCTTCCCTTTTTCTTCATATCTTCAAGTGTGTTGTCCGTTCCCACTTTAGCCTGCATCCAAAGAATCAAGTAGATTTTGGTACCCAAACATATTTGGATCTTTTTGGGTTAAATGGCACAAAGATAAGAGTTTTTCTTTCCTCAACATTGTTCACACTTGATCCAACAGAATTCATACGGGAATGCATATAGTTCATGCTTCTTTTCATAACATTTTTACCCTTCATGCATTGTTTAAATGTATGTCCAAGTGCACCACATGTTTCACAAATAATGGGTGAAGACAAATTAAGGTATTTTAATTTTCTAACTCTCTCATGTCTTCTATACCCCAATCCTTGCCTATGAACATATCTTCCTTGCATCTCAACAACCTTCTCAACTAACCCTTGGCTTTGAATAAGTTTCTCCTTTTGTGTCTTAGTCAACCAAGCTTATTTTTCTTTCTTTTTTAATTTATACTCAAGGTAATGTTTCTTTTGTTCCACAATTTCAAGGGTCAACTTCAAACTTTTTACATCAGCAGTAGATGTGCTAGCTTCATCCTTAGCACTCTTCACAAATTTAGTCTTAAAAATCTTGGCTTCTTACTGTAGGAGTCGACTCCTACAGTCTTCCAAATTTTCCTTGAGCTCGACATGCTTTTTTCTTAATGCAAGCAATTCAGAAAGATTATTAATAGATTTCTTGCATGATTTTATGATGTGTTCCTTTTCAATTTTCAACACTTCAATCTCAACATGCAAATTGTCAATCAACTCATTAAGTTCTTTCACTTGTGAATAATGTAATTCTTATTTCTTAATCAAATCACCTTTTTCAACATTCAACACTTCAACTTCAGTTTTCAAATCATCAAGAAGCTTATGTTGTTCATTTAAGTGAGTATCATGCAAGTTTTGTTTTTCTTCCAAACTTTTCTTTTGTTCTTCCAAAACATCAATGTCATTTTTCAATTCAATCACTAACTCATTTAATGCATATCTTTCCTCAAGTAAATTATTATAGCCTTTAACAATATCCTTAAATAAACCAGCAAGTGTATCACGTGAAATTTTATAAATGTTTTTAAGAATCTTAGAAAATACCTTAGGGGTCGACTTCTCTGTGTCCAAACTGGTTTCAACATCATTGTTTATCGTGACACAGTAACTAATCTGAGCTTGCTCTTGTGCACATGCTTCTGGTTCCTCTGAATTTGAATCTGCCTAAGTAGTCGCAATAGCAATCATCATGGCCTTTTAAAAGACCTTGGATCCATATTTCTTCTTATAACTCGGCTTCTCATGGTTTTTTTTTTTTTTTTTTCTGATTTTTGGTTAGTTTGCAATGCTATAGATTTTTCTTTCCTGAAAAATTCACTCGGTTCTTCTTCCATAAGAGTGATGTCATGAGTAAGTAAAGATCCAATAAGCTCATCCACTTGCATAGTCTTCAAATTCTTTGCCTCTTGAATGGCCGTCACCTTTGGTCTCCATACTTTGGGTAAAACTCTTAAGATTTTCATTACTCTTTTTTCATGTGTGTAAGTCTTGTCAAATCCTTGTAGTGCGTTGATGATCTCCGTGAATCTTGTATACATGTCTGTTAAGCTTTCACCATCCGTCATGTTAAACATTTCATATCTGTGGACAAGGATTTTGATCTTTGATTCCTTCACTTAGTCGTTACCTTCATATTTGTTCTTCAAACTATCCCATATTTTCTTAGCAATCTTGTAGGCAGAGGCTTGATTGAACTCATCTTCGGTTAGAGCACACTTCAACAAGTTATTGGCTTTGGCATTCTTCTCGGTCTTCTTATAATCACTTTGAGCGTCTTTAGACTTTGTAACTTTTTATTTATTTTCAATTTTGAGTGGTCCGGTCTTCACAATCTTCCAAACCTCATAATCGACTGACTTGATGAAATCCTTCAATAGATTGTAACCATTGCCGTTGAACATTGGAGGTCTTGTGTATGAATGTCCTTCTTGGATTGTTCTCATGATCCTTCTTCGGGTGGTTAAACCTGTGCTTGAGAAAGACTAGCTCTGATACCAATTGTTAGAATCCAAGAGTTACACCAAGAGGGGGGGTGAATTGGTATTCTTAAAAACTTTGACAGTTTAAAACACAGTTGTTTTCTATAGGAGGAGTCGACTCCTCCCTTTATGCGGAATAAAACTAAAGCAACTTGTGAATCAATTAATCAATCAATCAAAACACATAAGAGTCATGTTGAAAAGGATTCCTTTCATTGATTAGGATGTAAAACAGTACAATCACAAGGTGATAGCAATAACTCTCTATCACCAACTCAAGACATAGACAAAACTCTCCTATACTCCTTAACTAGGCAATGACTCTCTTAGTTAAGACTCAATGTGGGAAAAACTCTCTCACACCCAACTCGATGAAGGAAAAAATCTCCTTCACCCAATCTTATAGTGGCAAAACTCTTCACTTAGGACAAACTCGAATTCCTAACTCAAGGAATCCCAATCAACAAAGAAAAGTAATGAATATGATGGGTATGCCTCTCTAGACTAGGCAGAATATCAATATGAACCAAATTAGGAATGCAAACACTTATTTATGAGATCAAACCTGTCTTCCAGAAGATCGTCGTGAGAAAATCAGAATGAAAATAGTAAGAAGAATGTGTTTGCAAAACCAGAACTTGCTTGGTGAAGGAGCACACTCTCTGTTCTTCCAAACTCAGGTTTTTCGTCTGTGGAATGCGTTCCCAGCAAGGTGATCGACGCAATCATCTTATAGATGATGTTTCCATGTAAAACAGAGTATAAAATCGTTCATAGAATATCCAAAAAAGATTGCATCAAAGATTTTGGAAAGATATGAAAGATATTTTATTAAAATCAAAACTTTCCAAAATAAATTATCTTTTTCAAATCTTTTGTAAATCTCTTTATCCAATGATATTGAGCTACGAAAAATCATTCAAAATAGATTACAAACCATTTTAAAACAGATTGGATGAGATTTAAAACACGAAGGACAGATTTGGAAAAACTAAAAACGAAACTGCCCAGTTTCACTGAGGAGTCGACTCCTCGAGCCAGTTTCTGCAACTTTTCAAAATAGTTTTTCCAAAACAGTTTGTGTGTTTGTGGATCCTCCTTTGGACTGATTTAAAGCTCAAGATAAGATGACTTGTGAACCTTATAATGGATCATAGGCATTGGAACACAACAGTCACACAACTTCATCAAACTTCATGTTTTTCTTAAAATCCAACAATGAGGGGTTGACATTGAATTTCCTTATGAATCACTTCAATCTTCATGCTTCAAGCAGGCTCTTAACATCATTCATAATGCTTGAATTCTGTCTCCTTTTATCAACAAAGCATCCTTCATGATTCCATCTTGAACGTACCACTTCATCATTCATGGACAATGTTCTAACAACTTAGACTCCTGTTCACTTAATCACAAACTAACCAGCCAAGCATCAAATATTATCAAGTGATTGTTATCATCAAAACATCAAGGGTCAATAAATTCCCCCTTTTTGATGATGACAAACACTTGATACATTTAAACACATATGCATGGTAAAATTAAAGTGACATGAATCAATGTATCATGGTTCACACAAAGTCTATTAAATCTCAGAGATATCATCAAGGAAATGAAACAATATAGCTACTAGACAAATGCTTCCATATCATCTCAGTCATAACCATCCACCAATGAAAACTAAATGATCAGAATCACAACTTAGCAGTTAAGATTAAAATCAATAAATAAGTAAGATTATAGAATCAAGACTTTAGATATACTCCACCAGATTTCTGGGACGAGCAGGTGCATCCATATGCTACTAATTCAACAATAAAATGCATCTAATTTTTCCCCTTTTGGCATCAAGAAAAAAACAATACGCACATAAGCTAGAAAATTAAAATATAGCAATGTAATGCAACAAAAGTCATAAAGCGAGTAGTCATATGTGGTAATGGTTCAAAATGAAGTGTTTGCATAAGGAAATAAGCTAATGATAGTCATGGTTAGGCTAAGGATAGGTAAATGTAGCTCACTTAATCAAAGATCAGTTGGAGGGGCTAGAGGGTTCGGTTCTTATTGCTTGAGAAGCTCTTGGAGTCGAGCAATCTCTTTCATGGGTTATTTGGAG
>JAOWBR010149669.1:0-13627 GCA_028571145.1 Dionaea muscipula
TGGAGCCTTCTTCCCACCTAGGGTGTCGCCACCTAGTTGTCGCCCTGGCAAGCATGTCTTAAGGAGGTCCATGACAGGCATTTACCTCTGGTCCGAATTTTCTTCGTTTTTGCTTGATTGGTTTAAAATTTGGATCGATATTGAGAGAGTGCTCAATTACTTTTCGATCAATCCCTGTCATATCATTCGGAGCATAGGCAAATAGATCTTTATTCAATTTCAAAAAAGATATAAGATTGTCTCTTGCTTCCCCCTGGAGTGTGCTCCCGATCTGAACAGTGGATTCGAGGTTATTATCTATAAGCCGAAGCTCTTCCAGGGGCTCCACAACTTGAGCTCTTTGTGACTCCTCTGGCATCTACCCTTTGATAGCCATTACCCGAGAGGGTTGGGTGTCAGGAGGAGTCTTGTCTTTCCGAGAGGCAATGTAACATTCCCTAGCGGTTGTCTTATTACCATAAGACCTGCCGACTTTATCACCACTCATAAACTTCATCATCAAATGATAGGGAGATGTGGCAGCCTTGAGTCGTACTTGAGTTGGGCGGCCCAGGATAGCATTGTATGCAGATAGTACATCGACTATAGTCAAGGTGACATTCAGAGTAGCTTGGACATCGTCATCGCCAAAGGTAGTGGCCAGAGTTACCTCCTCCATTGCTTTCACAGAATCCCACGAGAATCCCACCAGGAGGGTCTTTACAGGCTTCAGATCATCGTCTTTTGAACCGATGACTTCCTGTAGGCACTTGTAAGCCTCCCAGTACATGACGTCCGCAGAGTTTCCAATGTCTACCAATATTCTGCGAATATCAACATTCATGATGACTGCTGATATTACAACTGCATCCTGGTGAGGGTAGGACACATGCTGCTCGTCCGACTTGTTGAAGGCTAGCAACCCTTCTTCACTGCCACGATCTTCCTACTGCTTTATGTTCTTCTTCTAGATTACGGAGTTGAGATCTTCACTCCTAGCATATCTTTGTTTTTTATTTTTGTAATCACCGCCGCAAGATGTTCCCCCAGAAATCATGGCGATCACATGGACGCTTTTTACGCCAGCCTACTTCTTTCTGTCATCCGAGCTCGGGCTGTGGCTACGGCTACGATCTCTCTTCCGATAGTTGCTGGTCTTGCAGTCATCTTTGTTTGACCGGACGTACTTCTTCATCATTCCTTTACGGATTAACTCCTCGATCTGGTTTTTGAGGGCGATGCATTCCTAGGTGGTGTGCCCGTGATCATCATGAAAAATGCACCACTTGTCCTTCGACCGCTTATTAGCTAGTGCCAACATCCTTTCCGGAACTGTAAGTTGTCGGGAGCCATTCCGATCAACTAGGAGAATTTGCTCGTGCAAGACAATGAGTGTTATACTCGTGCCCTTAATTTAATTTAAATATTATTTTAAATTAAATAACCGTCCATTTTACAACATCAAGAATATTTTTTCATTATGTAAAATCTATTTTAGGTGAGAAACATTTTTTGAATGAATTCCCTTAAAATAAGTCAATTTATTCTTGATAAAAATAATCCACTTAATCCGATTTAAGATTTTAATTTGAGAAAATCGTTTTACCCATTTGATCATATCTCGGCAGTCCATAATAGAAAATCAACCAAACAGCTCGGTGTGTTCCGTATCTTGTTCCATATGGCTCAAAACAACATTGTAGCTGTGACTGTTCCATAACCTGTTTTGTGAAACTTAACCACCACATGACATACATTCATTCAACATCAAACATCATCACATTCATTCAACATCAAACATCATCATATTCATTCAACATCAACCATCATCCAATTTACTCATGTTGCTCATTCACACAATTATACACATGAAAACTTATTGTTCGTAAATCATCACATATAACATCAAGTCAACACAGATCCATAGGGATCGCTCGAGATGTATACTTGGACTCTCATAAAAGACATACATCAATAAAGTGCTGGCTAGATACGGTACGGAAAATTATGCACCAGGTGATACACCTGTGCCAAAGGGTGATGAATTCAGTTTGAAATAGTGTCCTGTAATAGAACTTGAAAAGGAAGAGATGAAGAAGCATCTATATCGTTCAGCGGTTGGCCGTCTCATGTATGCACAAGTATGTACGCGTCTGGATATTGCGTACATAGTTGGGATGTTAGGAAGATATCTGAGTAACCCAGGTCTGGATCATTAGAATGCTGTAAAGAGGGTTATAAGATATCTACATAAAACTAAAGACTACATCTCACATATCGGCGTTCCGATCACATGGAGATCATCAGATATTCAGATGCCAATTTTGCGGGATGCTTGGATAGTAAGAAATCCACTTCAAGCTATATCTTTATGCTAGCTGGTGGGGCTATTTCTTAGAAAAGTGTCAAACAGACACTTGTAGCCTTCTCTACTATGGAAGCGGAGTTTGTTGCTTGCTATGAAGCATCCAATCAGGTGATATGGCTGCGGACTTTTATCACAGGGTTACGGATCTTAGATGGCATTGATCGGCCATTAAAGATCAATTGTGATAATAGGCCCGCAGAATTATAAGAAAAGAACAACTAAAGCTCATCAAAGTCTAAACACATCGACATCAAGTTTCTGGTTGTTAAGGAGCGAGTTCAGAGTCGCCAGGTGTCTATGGAGCACATCAGTACACACTCCATGATAGCTGATCCACTTACCAAGGGTTTGCCACCCAAGGTATTCCATGATCATGTGGTTTATATATGGGCGTCCTACAGTTGAATGATATGCCAGTATAGTGGAAGTTTTGTACATATAGTTTACATTTGTGTAGTGACATTGTTTCAGTTATTATAATGTTGTTTTGGTTCGTACTACAGTTATACTACACATTTGTTTCAGTTTTATGCAACTCTGAAATGAAATTCATGATTTTTTCAAGCAGTTTGACATTTAGTGTGTGAAAATGTGAATTTCAGATGACTTATTAGAGTCATCAGGACTAGAAAGAAATAGGCATGTTTAGATCATGTTGTACAATTTCTATTCTACACATCCATATTTGATCTATGTCCTCAAATTTCATTGATTTAGAGATTACCGATGGGTCCTATTACGCTCGACAGCAGTGATGACTCCTTTAGTCACTTATCAGTGAATTGATGGACGAGATTGTTAAGAAGATTATTTCTATTGTTGAGCAGCATTTTACGCGCAATACAGTTTCTTAATTATGTGCATTTCCAGTGACACATGTAGCCCAAGAGGGAGATTGTAAGAATTTCATAAAGTGGGTTTTACATATGTCGATATATTAATGTTACATAGGTCGATTACTCAAATTGATGTCCAATATTATAAAGTGATCTAATCATATAGTATTTATGGACGGTTAAAAATAATATGACATATGGTATGATATATGTTTATACGCATTATATCCATATTATAAAGTAATATGAAATTAATGGTCCATTCTGTCTGAACTTCACCACCAGACGTGGTAACAACTACAAGAAGACTTCCACTATCTAGTTCCATAAATACCAACCACCGTCTAGGCAACCCAGTTGTGACCCACATCTGGCCTTAAACTGCAAACTTCATCTGCTTATCCTAGACGTAACCCATGTTTAACTTTATTCAACTGACCATCATCTGACTATCAGCTTGAACTGAAGCACACATCTAATACACCTAGACGGTGTCTCCATCTTATCATTTTCTGCAGATCATCACTGTCTGTTTTAGCAGAAAACCTAGACGGTATACACGTCTGACTACTCAAACGTGAACTTGGCATAAGTTGAAAAATCACAACAGGGGATTAGGGGAAAAAAAATTATTTTTTTTTGTACGATATACGGGTTATTCCTAGTTTATTATAAAGATATTGAATAACATGTTGACGATAGAAAAATATAGTAAAAAATAGATGTTATTTTAGAGCATCCACAACAAAGAAAAAATTTTGGAGTTTTTGAAGTTTGTGAATAATGAGAGTATTGTGTAATGATTTTTTGAGTGTAGACAAGTTTTTGGAGTGTAGATCAAAATATGGGTGGATGAATACTGATATGTATTGTGTAATGATTTTTAAAATGAATAAAGAGTAAACACTAAATGTAGAGTTTTTTTCGATAATATGTAATGATATGCCGAGTAAATAGTGAGAATAGTCTGTAATTGTTTGCCGGAATTTCGCCGGATCGGAAAACGAGGTGGACAATGTTGGGGGTCTCCCGAGGAGCAAGCCTCACCCCGAAGAGATTGATTGTCGCCGGAAGTGGAAATGAAAAAGAAAGAAGATCGTTGACGGAATTAAAGAAATGAAACGGAATTGAAGAACTGGAAACGAAAGGAAGCAGTAAATATTAAGACTTAAATGAAACTGAAGAACACAAATGCAAAGAAGGTTGATTTCATTGATTGATTGGTCGAACCTCTTACAAATGCAAACACACGACTATTTATAAATCTACCTAGGGGCAGTTACAAGGGAGTTACAAGGGCCAGGGACGTGGCCGATGTGGCAGCCCACGATACTGAATGTGCTCCAACCGTAGCCCTAAGCTTATCCACTTCAAACTCCTACCGCAACTGCCATGATCACGTAACAACCGCTGAGAACATGCCATAATATGAAGGAAATCACCAAGACAAAACACCTCGGTCAGAAACTAGCACGTCCTAACTGTCGCTGAAACCATCACTACGCCTACAGTCCAAGAACATTCCACGAGCAGCGCGATCGCGCTAGAGAATCTGTCCCCAGCCCACATTCAAGACATCCGCGCTCCCAACATCGATGCACCACACTTAGCAGCACCGCGCACCGCGCTCAGCAACAGTACGCACTGCGCTCAGCGACAAATACGCATCACCATAAGCAATAGCATGCATCGAACCTAGCAGCTCCATACTTCGCTGCAGCGCGCTCCAAATGTCACTATCTCAACTAACACCCTGGGATGCCCCTAAGGCTACGAATTCCTGGATCATCAAGACGCTACAAACTAGGGGATCGTGCCAACTCAGAACATCTTAATCTTGCAGAAAGAATAACACCATTAATGTCATTTATGACCTCCTCGGAATGTGAACCGTTCCACAATATCACGGCAACGTTTCCACTCCCCAAGGGCATGGAAATCGTCCTGTTAACAGTACCCCCTAGTGTGGCGTGTTAATGAAAAGTCATCATTGACGCGCATGCACACTCCAAATTAAAGGGACGTGTCAGAAGATGAAAAGACAGGCAGTCTCTCCCACCACACAATTTTGTGCGGGAAACGAGGCAATGATGTCACCATGGCAATTCAGTGCATGTATAAATACCTAACGCCATATATGATAAACTCTTCTCCTTTATTCCCTTCATTTCATCTCCTCCACCAATCGAGCACCAGAAACCCTAGACTGCCGAAACTCCTCAAATCGACATCCATTTTCATCTCAAAACTTCGCAATCCCCATCAATGGCGACTTACGAAGAGTACTTGGAAACTCTTAAAGCTCCTGGGATAGCTGGAGAAGTGATCCGCAAAGGCACAGGGGGACATATGCTCCTCGGACCCTCCATTATAGCCAAGGAGGACGATGATATCCTCCCAAAGAAGGTAATCGGTACACTCTATAACTTTATTCTCCTTACAGCCTTCCTAGACCCTCTGTCCAAGGTCAGATCCGTACTACAAGCCAAATCACCAAGAAACTGGCCTCACACAGAACCACTACTCACGGCATGGCATCTTCGGATAAAGAAGGATGCACCGTTCGCCAACGCGACACGGAAGGCCGAAATCTCAATGCTCCTTCAATACTGCATCGCCATACCCGTCTTTGACCCCGACTTATTTCTCACAGCTCTACCACTATGGTCCACAACAGCTAACGCTTTCATCTTTCCTCTAGGCCGATGACAATAACTCTAAGGGACATAGGTGCGCTCACAGGCCTCTTATCCCTGGGCGAAACCATCGCCGCTGATATGATGTACAGTGGGCCCGCACGGCTCGCTCGAAACCCCCACCTGAACGCCTATGGGACCCTCCTCCAAGCGTACCAGAACGTATAGACCGTAGATGAGGAAGAGCGCATCGCATTCATTCACTACTTCCTCTGCAAACTATTGATCGCCCCGAGGAGTGGGAAGCCTGCATCAAGCTACCTCTACCTATCCCACGACATCGCCCGTGGTACAAAATTTGACTTGGCCTCATTCTTAATTTCGGCCATATACAGAGGGATGTCACAACTGTGAAAACAAGCGCGCCAGGGAATCTCCCTAACTGCCAGCAGGCCGCTCTGGATTGTCCAGCTCTGGCTCAGGGCGTACTTCCCCACATTGGACGAGTCAGATGCTCGGCCCGGGATCGAATGCTCAGGGTTAAGGTTGAGAGAGCTTACCCCGGTGCAGTGCGGCAAGCTTAAGGTTTGGAACACGTTGTCTTCCCCCATTAATACGTCATTTTTCCCTTTCCCCACATCAGAAAACTCACCAACGTTCTACGACCCTCGGATAGAGCCCAGGGCGTGGAAGCACTTCCTAACCAGCTACGAGATCCCCTTTGACATCATCCCAGGGGCCAATGGCAAGGCCAGCGCGGAGGCATATCAACCCAACTACGCAACGCGACAACTAGGATTTTTCTAAACCCGACCCGTCCCTCTTTTCTTTGCTCAGAGCTACGAGGGGAGACATGTGATGTCAAAGGATGAGACGATCACGCTTCAATAGCAGAGGAGGAAACTCCTAGACCGTTGCACCGTGCCACTCGTGGAACTACCATCCACCACCGGCACAGACTTATTTTTTAACGACTACTAGCAATAGGAAGTGGACCGAATCTTCAGCCGTAATAACACGAATGTCATGATGTCGTGCTTGGCTGGGGAAAAGAAAGATAAAAAATGCAGCCTCAGCGCCGCAGCAGAGAAGGAAAAGGAGAAGAAAAGGAAGATAAAGGAAATCGTGCCAAAGGTACTATTCAATGCCCTTCCATATTTCTTTGCACGTTATCGTATCATATCATCATGCTAACATGGTCTCCTTACAAAAGAAGAGACCAGCGAAGAAACCAAAAGTTTCACGAACTCTGACACCGTCACCTTCGGGCTTAGACTCAGAAGAGACCCAAGGGGAAGAAAAGGTAACTCTCATGGTTGAATACCCAAAATGGGAAACTAAGACGCTCATCGCTCTATTTCAAGCACGAATCCCACGTCTAACTCAAACATTTTCATTCTAATGCAGGCTTTAACGATTGCACCAATAAGGATGGAGCGTCCACGAGGCGCCGAGAGTAAGACGCTAACAGTCATGTCGCCCCGCCCTTGAAACACTCCTTTAAACTCTTCCTCGAGCAACTCTATGCCACTTGACCCCAACATTGTCAGCCTGTTAACCTCGATCACCTTGCCAGATGAAGAGGACATGCAAAGAACAGAGCCTCAACATGACCAACACAAGAAGTTGATTGACGCCATTCTTCAGAGTAAAGACGCGAAAAGCAGCAAAGTTAGGACCCTAGCGCCATCACTGTTCAAGGAGTTCTACCATGGCGCCACCATTGACAAGATCATTTTCAATACCTCCTAATATGGCCCCGAAAATATGACATACAAAGAAGCTACGAATCTCTCATTCCATGCAACCGACGTCATGGCGCTGACTAGCTCTACCAAGCTAAGGCGCTGAAAGATGAAGCCATGGCGATGACTTTACTTAATTTCAGATTCAGAGGTTCAACCATGTCGACCTCAATGCCAATGACACTCATTCAACATGTCATATTATTCTATGGGGTCAGATCATCCATATAATAAAGGAGTTTCTCTGGAAGAAGTCATGCCGCCACAGAGCTAACTGGTCTCACCAGGCCATGGCACCGCTCTGTCTTAACTTCTCAATCCAAGATGCAATACTGCCATCCCGGATGCTAAACATGTTTATTTGACCAATCTAAGCATTCCATGGGCTCAAGTCAAGCATCGGATTCATTAATTTTCGTGGAGGAAGCATTGACATCATAGCACAACTGGCACAGATGAGAACTTCAAAGCTATGGCGATGACAGACCTTAGATCCTTATCTGAGATTCTTCCATGACGCCGAGCATGATCCAAGGTCCTTTCTAATGATTAGAAGATGATCCATGGTGTCAAATCTGGAGTTGGAGACGTCCTTCTCAAGATAGAAGCCCTTGATGCCATGGCGTCACCAGTCCCTGCGAGATCATGACGGGGCCTGCTACTTGTCTGATGCCACTGAGGCCGACGCCATGGATGCTGTCGCCCCACCCCTTTTTAACCTGCCCAGGTAGTTGCATTTTAGTTCCTGATTTCCCTCCTAATTTAACGCCTATTCTCAGGGGATCTTCTTGTTGGAACTGAAACTGGAATCTCTCGTGGATAAGATGAACTTCAACTGACTGACTCCTCCTCGGAAGTCTATAAATACCCATCAAGCTGCTTCAATCAAAGGGTCAAACTCCAGAGATCAATCTAAGCTAGGTGCTTGCTAAAACACCTTGTGACAGGAGAGTGAACAGAGTGCTAGTTTTGTATTAGGAGGAGTCTTCCCACATTCGTATGTTTCCAACAATGAGAGTGTAAGGATTCAGAGTGTGTAAAGTGATCAACGCGATCACCATCGATCCTTGTGATCACCATTGTTCATTGTGAACAAGGTCCTCGTGACCACAACATTTTAATACATTTTGCACTTTATTTCATCGCATTTACAATCTTCCTTTCACTTCCCCAATTCTCAAAGTTTTGTTGCAACGTCTCCCTTTATAGCCGTGGTTCTAGTACTGATCACCTCCAAGGTTAATTCCGTAGAAGTAGTTTAGCGATCCTAGGATCGGTCCTGTCTCACTACTGTCCCATAGTATTTGGAGTGGTTGCTAAGTAGCCTTGTCGCGGAGGTTGTAGCTTGAAAATTTGCACTTTAATTAATGTCATTTACATTTCCAGCTTTACATTTCTCGCAAACACTTTTATTTGATTACTTCACTGTTTCTAGGAATCACCGAATTGATAAACCACTGTTATGGTGAATTCCCTGTAGGATCGATATTTTATTACTACATAACGAGACAGTACACTTGTTATTCTGAAATGGTTAACAGATGGCGCGGGTCTCCAGGGAGTTCAGAGGTGTGGACCAAATCTGTCGTTGGTGGAGGATTTTAGGGAAGTGAGTAGGGTGTAGGGTTTGGATGGATGTGAGATGGACTTGATCGAAGTGGAGGTTGCGGATTTAGGTCAGCGGATTTTGGTGGTTGATGGGGATGGGCATGGTAGAGATGCTGATGAGCTTGGGCCTTTAGGCGCTGGACATCATGATACTCTTGGGCCGACCATTTACGAGGAAGGGGGAGCAGATTATAGGCAGGTGGGCATTTTGGCTTCTGGGCCTCTTGGGTGTGCTGGGCTGGATAATTAGATTAGGGGAGTGGGAGCTAGGTCTACGGACAATGGGTTTTGTGTCATTTTCGAGGGGAATGCCTCAGATATCCCTCCCATTAATTTGCACGTTGAATTGGGGGGCACTCCTCAATTTCGGCAAAAATCCAGTTCTAACTTCGCCTGCTCGCTAGCTAGGGGTTTTTTCCCACCTCGCCCGGCCAAGGGAAAAGGTTCTAGGGTGGTGCTTAGTTAAATCGGAGGTGTTACGCCAGAAAATTCCCCCAGGCTAACATTGTAGGCTCGAGATCCGGATCTGATCGGTCGGGTGAGAGAGGATCAGCCCAGCTGATCAGCCGGGCAGATCATCCGGGCAGATCAGTCCGGTGGATCAGCCCGGCGGCTAGTCGGCTGATCTCCTCGGCCTACCTTTGCTTCTGCACAGCTCGATGATGACCAGCCCGACGTGTTCAGCCCGGCATGCTCAGCCCTGAGTGTTCAGCCCGACGTTGACCTCCATTTTTCTATGGCAAGCTTGTCATAGCTTCCATGTCTGGTACAACCTCCGTGCTCCACCCGGCGACCGCCTTGGCTCCGCATGACCTCCTTCGCTCCGCACAACCCTCCGCTGCTCCGCACAACCCTCCGCTGCTCCTCACAACCTCCTTGGCTCCACACACCCTCCGTGCTCCACATAGCCCCCCTTGGCCTGTTCGGCCTCTGTGGCTTGACCCTGCCTCGCTTCGCTCGGCTGTCTGTAGCTCGAGTATCCTCTCTCTCTCTCTCTCTCTTAACTTGATTCTCATCTTGTTGGGCATGTGCTGACTTAAGCATTGGAGAAGTCCCCCGGGATCACACCCTGAGGTATCCTCTGACGTGGTTTGTTTCATCCTTTCAGGGCAACGAGTTGGACATTTTTTCAAGGAAGCCGAGCTAGTCTCGGATTAACTCGTGAGACTTTTCCTTCCTTCGGCCCGACCGATTGGATTCGATTCTCGAGCCTACGATGTTAGCCTGGGGGAATTTTTTAGCGTAACAGGCGACACTTGCCCTAAAATCTTTCGAATCTGTTTCGATTGACCACCTGGCCAGAGCGGAGGCGCTGGAATGCATCAACCTAGGGAAAATGCTTGGGTTAGATTTTTATGGGAGGAAGGAAGAGGCCATTGCGCAGATCATGGAAATGGAGGCCAAGGATGCTTGACGATCGCGGCGTTCTCCCAATTAGTCCGTCCTTGGGTTCTTTCCTCAGGGGCATGATTGGTGCTTAGGTCTTGGGTGGATGGTTTTTGTAGGGATGTGATTTTTTTAGGCTGGCTTTTGCTCCTGCGGTCTTGGTTTTTGTGGTTGTGGGTCTTCCCCAGGGTGGATTCGGATTTGGTCTGTTTAGACTTTTCTCGTCTAATTGAGGCGTCAGAGTTCTCTTCTCTCATCTTTTGTGTATTGATGTAATCGATCGATTTTATCAACATACTTCCTTTTACTGATCAAAAATGGTTTTGATTGTCTCAAATCATTTCGGATCAGATATGTGTAATATAGTGCCAAAATCTGTCTAAATTACCCTAAAAAACAATTTGACGGTGCCCTTGTCGGTATTTTTTTTCGACGATTTCTTTTATATATGCTCCCTTAAAAACATATTTTGAATGCTGTCACCGTTTCGGATCGTCTCACAATATTTCAAAACAAAAGCGGCGTAAAAAACGTCGCAATAACGGTCCAGATAGATACATAGATAGGTCACCTACCTCTACCATAATATAATATAGTAGGTGTTTCCTTGGTACAATTACAAGCTTCCCAATATATATTGTATATTACATACATATATATGTATGTTTATAAGTTCATGATCATATATATATATATAGGATCAAATCAACACACGGCTATATAAATATCGAGCAATATTCTACGCAATCCTATTTATTCGCCATTGAATTGCATGGTCCAGAGGTCGTCCATGGCCCAGAAGTTTTGATCTGGAGTACTACTACTCTCGTCGGGAAATGGGATCGTGCTAAGTTGAGGGAGGAAGCTGGCCTGATCAATGGACATATTTGTGAGCAGAATTGGATACGAGGAAGTGGAATATTGCTGCTGCTGATGATGATCCACGCCTCCTCCTACATGATGAAGATCAATGGAGGTTGTCGTGGATGCGCAGGTAGACATTTGGCTAGAGCTTGCATAGTACTCTTGCTGGTACTGGCCGTGCTGGTGATCATCGGAGCTACTCTGCAGTACATGATCTACTCCCGTGCTGCTGCTGCTGCTATGCTGATTATCGGATAGCTTCAGCTGCTTCTGGATCCTCGTCCTCCAGAAGTTCTTTATCTCATTATCTGTTCTTCCTGGCAAGTGCTTCGCTATCTTCGACCACCTACACTTGCCACCACCATCATTATCATATTATTTTTTTGTTTTTCAAGCCCGATCGTCAGTGATCGTCATCGATCCATATAAGTTATTAAATATCGGGGCGGCTATATGACCAACTTTAGTGACATTATCATTACTGACAACGAATGGTGACCGTTGCATTTGAGGTGAATGAAAGGTTAAGATTAGATTTAGTGGAGGAATAGTAAAATAAACAGCTAATCTTAACCTTCCATTTATCCCAAATTCAACGGTTGACATTCGTTGTCATTGTTGTCACTAAAACTGGTCATATAGCCTCATCGATTAAATATATATATATATATGATGATAGCATGCACAATATTGTTCTTGAGTGCTATATGATATTTATTTTTCTTAAGATTGATCCGTCAACAAACAATTAAACTCTGCTAAAAGTCGATGTTATTATTATATAAGCTCCATAAAATTATATTGAACATGGATAGTTTCAACTTGTTGTTTCACAACTAATATTTTAAAAGGGGAAACACATTAAGGTTTGTGTCACAATCAATTATTAGAAGAAAGTGTCCCGGGAGGAAAATATATGTTTTTTGGGCTAGCTCGTGCATGATCATTTATCAGATTGGACATGTGAATGTGATGTCCTTTTTGGTCATTTCACAAATCACTCTAGCTACGCATGTACCCACTAAGGCACTAATTCCCCTTCTCGAGTTTTTCCTCACTTGTATACACACACGTTGTAAACATGCATTATGTATATACACAGCCACTCAATCAGCCTGTAACATGCAAAAACACATGTACTCACGTTCTTTTGTGTGCCACCCCGCCCCATCACCTTTCTCATCACCAATATTATCTCCCCTTCTCTCCATCACCAAAGCCATACAATTAATTTATCGTAATCACTACACCTGACATTGGCGTAATCACTACACCTGACATTGGCATTATACTGTGACTCTCTGCCCCTCAGAGGTCTCCAGGGTGGATCGACATTGATTTACTTTAGATTGTTTCCCATCATTGAAACGGTTGAGATTTTCTCTTCTTTCTAGGATTATATTGATGTGATCATTCAATTTTATCAATATAATTTTCTTTATTGATAAAAAAAAAACTGTTCATATACATGCAAATGAGCAGCAACAACATATGAGTCGTAGTAATAACAAATGAACGGCCTAAATGATTCATTAGCATTATTTTGTTATTTATTTTGTTAGGGAGATAATAGTTATGGCAACGAATATGGGCCATTGGATTTACAAAATCAATGGTTGAGATTGAAAGATGGGCCCACCATTGAAGGTGTGTGGAAGTAATGAGTAAATAGTAAGAGGGATGAATAATACGTTGTCATAATTTATTGTCTTTCTATCCTCCCCGTATATTATACATGGGGCAAACTATTGTGACAATGATTATGACAATGCAATAACTATGACAATAACTATTTATGCTCCTTATTATTCACCCACTACCCACACACCCCTCCATATTGGGCCCACAACACTCCACTATTCATCCCTCTTACATTGTCATAACCATTGTCATAATTATTATCATATTAGCGTCCCCCTATATATACACACACTAGCGGAAGTTGGTGGCTTCAGCACGATAAACACTACATTTTTAACAATAAATTTAAGAATTTGACTATAATATTTTAAATTTTTATCAATAATATTTAAAAAAAATTTTGGTGTGATTGAAAATAAGAGAAAATGAGAAGAGATGAGAGAGTGAGAATGAGAAGATAAATGAGAGAGTGATGATGTGATGTTTGTATTAAAGAGAAGTTGTGTGTAAATTTAAAATTGTAGTAGAATGTAGTAGTAACTAGCGGAAACCCGTGCCTTCGGT
>JAOWBR010149680.1:0-13624 GCA_028571145.1 Dionaea muscipula
TATTATTGTTATATTTTATATTTTATTTTAATTATCATATCAGCTTCCGTGGGACTCATTAGGGTGTTGACCTCATCGGCGCGGTCTAATCTTGGATTAGCGGGTGATCCGGGGTTAGGTCGTGATAGAATGGTATCAGAGCATAAATGGTGTTATGGGACAACATGCTTGAGGTTTTGAGTTATCATGTGGCCAAGGGAATAGGATGAGAACTGTTTGAGGTAAATATTGTTGTAGGACTTAAGGTCCAATATGTTGGGTGTTCCTGCCTGAATAATTATTGTCTGACTTGCCTGTGTAGGAAGTACAATGGCAGGTTCTGAGGATGAGTTTGATTTTGACCCAGCCAGAGTCATGTATGAAATGATGGGGCAGATGACCACTGCTTTTAATCGGATAGCCACGCAACAGGCGTAACCTGGGTGGACCATTGAAAGGTTCAAAAGAGTTGACCCACCAATTTTTAGTGAAGGCCTGGATCCCACAGCTGCAGAAGAATGGATCCGGGATGTCATTAAGATTATGAGAGCCAACCAGTGCCCGGAGGAGGATTGGGTTCGTTTGGCCACCTATCTGCTCCGTGGAGAGGCTGAATTTTAGTGGGAGTCCATACTAGGCATCTTGGTGAATAATGAAGGGCAAATTGACTGGAGAGGTTTTGAGGAGGTATTCTATGATCACTACTTTCCACAAGTGGTGAGAGATCAGAAAGAGGAAGAATTCCTGGCATTCACTCAGGGAAATATGTCTGTCTTGGAGTATGAGAGGAGATTCACTGCCTTGACACACTTTGCAGGCCCTTTAGTCCAAGATGAGAGTCAGAGGCTCCGTAGATTCCAGAACGGACTGCATAGGGATATAAGGACAACCTTAGTAGCTGTTAGTTTCATTTCCTATAAAGAGATAGTAAGAAGGGCTTACAATAACAGTCACTAGTCCAGTATTGACATGGCTCCCTTTGAAGCTCTTTATGGGAGACGTTGTAGATCACCAACTTGTTAGTTTGAAGTTGGTGAGGCGGCTATTTTGGGATCCGATATGGTTCAGATGACAACTGAGAAGATCAAGCAGATACAAAAGCGGTTGATTACAGCACAAAGTCGCCAGAAGAGGAATGCTGATCTTGTCAGAAGAAATGTGCAGTTTAAGGTGGGAGATAAGGTCTTCTTACGAGTGTCCCCACTTTGAGGCGTTGTCCTATTTGCACGAGGGGTAAGCTGAATCCTCGGTATATTAGGCCATATGAGATATTAGACCGAGTTGGTGATGTGGCATACCGACTGACCCTTCCTCCTGAGTTGTCTGAGGTTCACAATGTGTTTCATGTCTCCTTCTTGAGGAAATATGTGCCAGATCCAAGGCACGTGTTGAGTTATGTTCCTATGGATATTGATCCGGATTTATCATATGAGGAGCAGCTAGTGCGGATCTTAGACTTTAAGGAGAAGACATTGAGATCGAAGAGGATACCTTTGGTAAAGGTATTGTGGCATAGTCAGACAGTGGAGGAGGCCACATAGGAGCCAGAAGATGAGATTCGGCAGAAATATCCCCATCTATTTGCCAATTGAGGTAAGTTGTTTAAATGTGTACTAGTGAATTGTTATTAGAGGACTGCACATACAAATAAAATTTTATAGAAATGTTTTAAAAGATATGTATAATATTCAGCTGGATTTGGAAAGATGGATGTGGGAGTTTATCGGGCAAGTGGGGCTTATGCGTTCTAGTAATGCGGCCGAATTACTAGGGTGGGCAAGGATCATTATACTAGGTAGACTTTCATCTCTATTGATCCAAGTACGGCGCTAACCAAATAAATAATTGAGTTAAAATTTTTAAGATATGAATACATAAGATTGAGAGATCTGATTTCGGGGACGAAATCTCCAGTTGGAGGGGAGGACGTGACGCCCCGTCACGTAATTAACAATAAATAATAATTAACTAGGGTAATTAAGATTAATTAAATATTAAGTGAGATTATTCGGGTGATTAATTAATTGGGGGAAAGTTATTTTTAATCGTAATTAATTTTAATGAGTGTTAAGGTATACAAATTTTATAGGGGAGACTAGCCTAACAAGTTATTACCCAATATACCCTTGAATTTTATGAAGAATTGCTAAAGGATCATGTGTATTCTTGAAAGTTTACCACCCACGTGACTTTGTCCCATGGATTCCCTCACACTCTCAGCCATTTGTTGACTTTTCCCCAATCACCATCCTTCAATTCTCTCTCTTCTTTTATTATATCCAGCCTGTCCCCTCTCTTTCCCCGTATCCCTGGTTCTACTTCTTGTGCTCTACGATCGTCGACAAAGAACTAAAAGAGGTCGACGGCGGCGGTGCAGGTCGTGGTAGCGCCGAGGAGCCATTTTCGGCGACGAGAAGGAGCCATTGGTGGTTGGAATGGCCGCGTGGGGAGCGAATCGAGGCAGAGTTGAGAGAGAGAGAAATCGGAGGAAATCGGCGAGATTTCGACGAATTTGGTGGCCGGAGCTCGGATCGGCGAAGGTAAATCCTAGATCTAGTCTTCCTTGCTCCGATCTACTTATTTATGGTGTTGATTTGGTGGATTTGTGATGTTGAGGATAAAGATTTGATTTTTAATTTTTGTTTGGTGTTGGGTTCAGTGGCTGTGTGGTGGTGGTGGTCTTTGATGGTGGTAAGGTTGGTGGTTGGCTGGCGCCGACCATGGCCTTTGGTAGGCCGGGTGAGTCGCCGGCGGCCCCGTCGCCGGTGGACAGCAGCAGCAGCTGTGCAGAGGAGATGAGAGAAATGGAGGAGGGGTTAGTGACCCTTCTTAGTGTTGATTACCACAGAGTTTTGCTTAGTGACACTCCTGCGATCGCCGGAATCCGGTTCCGGAGGAGGAATCCGCCCTATCCCGGGTAACCGAAATGGGTTCGGTCAGAGAGATAATACTAGGTTCTATGCTATCACTAATGTCTATAATGCAACTAAAAGATACTGAAAGATAAAGCTTTGATTGATTTGATTCTTCGTGTGTTTTACAAAGCAAGGATTACCCATATTTATACTACCCAGGAGCAGTTACATGGACGGTTATAAAACCACCCACGTTCAGAACGTGGGTGAACCTCTTCCTAATCGTGGCTCAACTATTACAAGAGGATCTCAGAGTTCTGCCCGTCCTACGCCCGTGCTCGGGAACAACACCTCAACCGCCCCAAATAACTGTCAAGTACGTGGCCCTTCTTTACTCGCCACGTACACATCGTGGAGTCATGCTTGGGAACCACGTCCAATGTGGCCACGCCCCACTCTTACGCCCTAGCCGAGGGCGTAGTAGTTTGTCACATACCTAGAGTGCGCCCCATTTACCACAGGACCATCCATGATTAGGACGAGTCAGGAGTTCAACGATAAGACCTTAGCCCTGAACGGACTCGGCCCAAGATCCCTACGTCCTAGCCCGAGTGTCCCCAACGTCCCAATGTTAACATTACCCCCCAGTGCGGCGTATTAATAATTGTTGATACGCCGCACTCAACCCAAAATGGGACGCGAAGGGATAAACATGACAATTGATGGGACATCGGTCAGAGTAAAAGTCGACCGCGCTTCGCCCAAGGAGAAAAAATAATGATGATACTGACAAAAGTTGACATCAGCCCTAGACGCCCGCGATTCACCTTCTCCTTGGTTATATAATCCCAAGATTCATCATCAGTTTCCTTTTACGCTTTTTCGAAAAAGTTACAGAAATTCCCAAACTCCAAAGCCAAAAAGAACCTTGGCGATTTCGAAGCTTTTCTCATCAATGACGACTTTATCTGATTATCTAGACGCACTCAACTCTATAGCCATCGCCTTCGATGGTATCATTACTCTAGCCACCAGGGACACCTGCCTTGGCCCGACCGTCATAGACCAAGTTAGGGCAGCAAAGATTCATTACTCCCACATTTTCATCTTCCTCCCACCACCCTATTGGATTCCTTCATCTCCATTGACGCCGTTCTCAACCTCGAATCACCGCGCAACTGGCCACACATGGACAAAGCCTTCTCAAGTTGGGCTATGAGGGTAGTCCGTGACCCCACTTTTGAAACTAGGGCTAAACAGGCAGGTTTCTTGGACCTCGTCTCCCTCTGCACAAGGGTCCCTACTTTTGACTCTACCCTCTTCCCTCTAGCCATGCTCTTTTGGTCATCTCACGCCAACATTTTCACCTTCCCTCGAGCCCCCATGACTATCACCCTCAGGGATATCGCTGCTCTGACCGGCCTCTTTCCTTCGGACGAGACAATCTCGGCCATCCTGAAGTACAACCACGAGACCCCCACCTTTGAATCTCATACCTTCTCGTCCTACAACGCTTTCATGGCCGCGCATAAAAGGACGGGGCCCATGGTGGAGGAGGAAGAACGTGTTGCTTTTGTCCATTTTTTCTTATGCAGGTATGTTCTCTGCCCGGGCAGCGGCAAACCGATGTCTAGATATCTGGCTATCCACGGACCTGGCCAAGGGACACAAACTCAACTTGGCGTCTTATGTCTTGGTCGCGCTGTACCGCGGCCTATCCTTCATGGCAGAGCAGTTGAGGTAAGGAAAAGAGCCCACGGGCTCCGGGCCACTCTGGATTGCGCAGCTTTGGCTGCGGGCTTACTTCCCCCATTTTGGCACTCTGCCCAAGTCTCCTGTGCTCTCGTTCTCCGGGTCAAGACTGGCCGCGCTCTCGCCCGTCACTACCTCCAAGGGTGAGACGTGGGAGCATCTCAAGTCTACGGACCCGCTGACATCATTTTTCCCTTTTCCTGCCTCAGAGAACCCCAACTCCCTCTTCGACCCCACGACCCCCATGTGGACGCACTTCTTGGAATGCCAAGAGCTTCCTTTTGACCTGATTCTGGGGTCAAATGCCAAGGCCAGGGCCGAGACCTATTCGGCCAACTATGCTGCACGCCAACTCGGCCTCACCAAAGCCCGTCCTCTTCCCCTATTCTTCGCCTATACCTTTGGAGAGGCGCACTTTGGCCTTCTCAACGCCGTAGAGACGGGGGACCTCCTGTCCAACTGAGATACCCTCCTGGAAAGATTCTTCGAAGCTTACTTCGTCCCACATATTGACTGCAGGACGGACGATCTTTTTCAGTCCTATTGGACCGCAGAGATTGAACATCTCATGTCCGTGGTCCACTTAGCCGATTGGACGCGGCCAATATGTGCGGGCGTGCGGACGAAGCCCGGATGAAGCAAGCGTGCTGGAGAGGGAGATACCTGCCAAACGAAGCTCCACCTCCGCTTGAAGAAGGTACAACTTAAACTTCGGGGTTTTATCGTTGATATAACAATTCTTAACTCCTACAAACTAATATTTCCTTTTATTTTCAGCCAAAGAAAACGCCAACTTCTACCACCTCCCTGGGCATCCAACTTGCCTGAGCTCTACGGACTCCTCCCTGTGACCAACCATGCGAGGTACCTGGTTGGGCGAAGCCCTTTTTGGCTGAATCCGCCCAAGGCCAAGGGGAAGGATTCACGGCCTAAGAGGATGTAGAAGCAGTACGTATCATCTTATGAGTACGCTATTTACCTGTTTATTACCACACCACTCACAATATTCTCATAATCATAATGTAGGAGGGTGAATCCGCGATGCTGGGCGCAGGGGATCCTCTCACCGTAGAGGATATGCTCCAGGAGGAAGAGGAGGAAGACAGTGACATTATCGAGGCCGCTGCCACGGCCGTTCGAGACGAAGAACGTCTTCCTCTTCCTCTCCAACCACCCCCGTCGATACCACCTCCTCCTCCATCAGACACAAGGCGACGGGCACGCCCCCTCCAGCCCTAATTGAAGACCCTTTTGTGGGCAATACACCAGAGCTGAGGCCAGCCAAACCCCCACCAAGTATAACACCTATTCCTGGAATGGGCACATCTTAACCCTCTGCTTCCTCTTCGGCCCAGGTATGCTTCTTAAAAGTTTCAAGTTAAACTTACCTTTTCTTTTATGACCCTATATCTAACTTGCCTCAACAACAACCCGAAACTCTTAAAGAGCACGTTCAACGCCTCCTTGGCGCTCTCACAGCCATTGCTACTCAACCTGCACCCCTCGTGCAACAAGCGGTGAGGAGTCCACAGGGACGGTCGATCTTCTAGAGGCGGCCCGACAACTCAGGACGTTCCTAGATCTTGGCTGCACTGAGGCTTTATCATCCCTAGGGGAGACGCGACTCAACACTGCCAGCACTTTGGCGGAGAGAGCCCAGGGCGCGCTCCACATCCCAATCCCGGCCAGGGCCCAAGTTCAGCAATACGTACGGGAAACCTATCTTCTAATAGTTGAACTTAGGATCCTCAACTCCAGGCGAAGATCGAACAAGGCCGCTCTGACGCGCCAACTGAAATTGAAGGAGGAGGCCGAAGGAACGCAGAAGCAAATTGAGGAGATCGTGATGGAGCTGACCGTAGAAGAATCACATGTGAGCTCTCTGGAGGAGCATATAGAAAAGCTCCAGCACGATCTGGCCGACCATAAGGCGAGGGCCGCAACCAAGACAAAGGCTTTGGCTAGCAGTGCAGAAAATTGGAGGCCGTAGTCAGGGACTATAGTGAGGCCATCCAATTTGACTACTTGGCCGAAGAGGAGAGGATGGGCGTAGAGGACGCCCGTCTTGAGGCGGAGTGGGAAAGGATCAAACATCAAACTGATGAGTTTTTAAACTCTCAGAGTTAAAAGTAATAATCATGCTACATTATCATACTTTATCTTTACTTGCTATAACTACTTCGTTTACATATATGTTTCGTCCAATGATACTTAGACGTAATGCTAGCCTAAAGTTGGACGTAACATTGTCCAACTTGCATTTAAGGTCGATCAGGGCTTCTCAGCGTCCCACATTGATGGGACGTACCTTTTTAAATACGGACCATTGATCGCTCTACAGTGTAACTGACCCTCTAAGCCTCTCAAATGGTACGCCCCATTGGGGAGGACCGAATCCACCATAAACGGTCCCTCCCAATTTAGTGACCACTTCCCGTACACAGGATCACGGGCATCCAAGGGTAAGCGCACTTTCCAGACCAACTCCCCTTGGACGAACGATTTAGTCACGACCTTCTTATTATAACATCGTACCATTCTTGCCTTCTGAACTTGTATGCGGTTCAAAACCTTTACGTGTAACTCATCCAAAGAAAGCAAAGTCTGAGTCATCGCCTCTGCATAATCATGAGGACTTACATAGGAATCACCGCCTCAACACCATACACCAATTGGAATGGTGAGACCTTTGTGGTGGCCCGTGGGCTAGTGCGCAACGCCCATAGCGTCCTAGGCAACAAATCATGCCATGCCCTCGGATTCCTGTCTACCATTTTCCGTTTAACACCCTTGATCAACTTATTAGACGATTCATCCTGTCCATTTGATTGAGCATAATACGGCGTAGAGTTAACTAACTTAACACCGAATTCGTCCAACATATCTTCGACCCGCTCTTCGTTCAAGGACGAACCATTGTCCACCATAATGGTTTGTGGGACTCCAAACTTATAAATGATGTGATCTGTTATGAATCGGATCACCTGTTCCTGAGTAATCTCTCTCAAAGGAACGACTTCAACCCACTTAGTGAAAAAATCCGTAGCAACGATTATAAAAGTATGCCTCTTGGACGAGGGAGGATGGATCGTTCCTATCAAATCAATAGCCCATCCCCGGAATGGCCAAGGCTTAATTATGGGAGCCAAGTCTTGGGCCGGGGCGCGTTGAATCGGCCCAGGCCGCTGACACGCTAAACATCCTTTGGCATACTGAACACAATCTTCACCCAAGGTAGGCCAATAATACCCACTTCTTAATATTAACCAACGCATGGCTACCCCGGCCTGGTGGGTACCACATATACCCTCATGCACCTCGGCCATTACTACCTTAGCTTCAACCTCTGATATACAACGAAGAAGGACTCTGTCGGGCCGTTTCTTAAACAACTCTTCTTCTATCAAAACAAAGTTTAATGCCCGCAATCTATGCTTAGGATCAGATATTCTCCCTGAATCATAAAGCGTTTCCCTTATAACCGCCCGCCAATCACCCGCATCCTGCTTATCTCAGACGAGGACGTCATACAAGGCGGGCCACTCCAATGTAGACATTATTGAACCATGTCGCGTTACAACCAATTGTTGAAGAATTATTTCGCCCTTGAACCCCGAGGAAACTTGAGCGAGGTCGTTCTCTAAAGCGTTCTGAAACCGAGGAACGAATGAGATATCCACATGGTCAAACATACGCAACAACTTTTGAACGATATCGTTCAAGACCAACATAAATTCGTTCTGACATCGGAACTCCCCACTAACTTGATGAATAACTAACTGAGAATCCCCCTTAATATGAACAGCGTGTACCCCCATATCTATGAGAAGCTCAAGACCTACAATCAATGCCTCATACTCGGCCTGATTGTTGGTGAAAGAACCGTCCAAGGAGAAGTAATAATGGAATGTACCCCCTAAGGGTGAAATTAGTACTACTCCCACCCTGACCTTCATGGCCGTCCTCGAGCCATCGAAGTATACGACCCAAGGTTTGAGAGTAAGGGTGTGAACCTCGAGATCTACCTCTTGTGTCGCATCCAAACAAGGGTGATTGGCCAAAAACTCGGCCAACACCTGCCCCTTTACCGATTTTTGAAGCAAAAATCGAAGGTCAAATTCATGTAATACTAACGCCCAAAATCCTACGCGCTGATGAATAATGGGACGAGAATAAAGAAGTTTTATTATATTAATCTTGGA
This sequence comes from Dionaea muscipula, assembly GCA_028571145.1. Classification (NCBI taxonomy): domain Eukaryota; kingdom Viridiplantae; phylum Streptophyta; class Magnoliopsida; order Caryophyllales; family Droseraceae; genus Dionaea; species Dionaea muscipula. The sequence goes on from JAOWBR010149680.1 coordinate 8,789, forward strand.
AACCAAGTACACGACTTCAGGGCGCATATACGCCCTGAGCTTCATACAGGCAAAGTAAAGGGACAAACATAATTTCTCCACGGGCAGATAATTACATTCTGGCATGGTCAGCGTCCTACTTAGATAATAGACCACCCTATCTTTGCCTTCTTTATCCTCCTGTGCCAGCATGACACCTATGGACCGCTCCTCGGCCGCAATGTACAATTTGAAGGTTGGCCCGGAGTTGGTGGAGCAATCACAGGTGGGGACGCTAAATACATCTTCAAGGCGTCAAACACGTCCTGATGTTCCTTCATCCAGGCGAACTCATCATCGTCCTTGAGCTTCAAAAGAGGTGCGAACGCTATTGTTCGTCTTGCACAATTAGAAATGAAACGTCTTAAAAAGTTAACCTGCCCTAGAAACCGTTGTAATTCCTTCTTCGTCCTAGGCGGCTCGGCCTTCATAATAGCCGAAGCCTTGCTTAGGGCGATCTCAATTCCACGTTGGTGGACGAGGAACCTAAGAAAATTCCCCGCCCCAACTCCAAAGGCACATTTTAACAGATTTAACTTTAAACCATACTCCCTCATGCTCTCAAACAAGGATTTTAAATGAGCGAAATGACTTTCTATGTTTGGCCCCTTAGCAACGATGTCGTCCACATAAACCTCTACAAAATCCCCAATCATATCGTGAAATATAAAGTTCATTGCCCGTTGGTACGTGGCCCCGACATTTTTTAGGCCGAATGGCATAACAACCAATTCATAACAACCAAGAGCCCCAGGACACCTAAACGTCATCTTGTGGATGTCCGACTCTGCAATATAAATTTGATTATACCCATAATAACCGTCCATAAAAGAATACATACTATGGCCAGCCGTTGAATCCACCAAGGAATCCATGGTGGGCATAGGGTATTCGTCCTTAGGGGTTGCAAGGTTCAAGTTTCGAAAATCTATGCAAATTCTTAATTTCCCATTCTTTTTACGTACTGGGACAATATTGGACAACCATTCTACATATCTGGTCATCCTAATAAACTTGGCCTTAAGCAATCGTTCTATTTCCCTTTTAATATTAGGGACTACATCTGAGGCGAAACGTCTAGGTGGTTGTTTAAAAGGATGACATCCATCTTTAGTAGGAAGCCTATGCTCTACTATCGTCCTATCTAACCCAGACATCTCTTCATATTCTCATGCGAAGCAATCTCTAAAAGTACTAAGTAAGGAAATAAACGCAGCACGTACCTCAGGAGCCAAAAGTTGGCTGATGAACATTGGGCGATATGTTCTGCTGGCCCCACCAATGTTCACTTCTTCCAAAGGATCATCGGCCTGGGCGATTTCGTATCGCTCAGCGTCCGCGGCCTCTGCACCACCCAAGCTCTGCTTGTCTTCTTCCAGCAGTACGTCCGTGGCATATGCTTCATGGGCGTCCTCAGCTCAGTACTATAGGCCAGCAACTTGGCCTTCAAAGCACGTACAGTGCTACATGCCCGAACATCTAGTGCTAGATCACTGTCACAGCCAAAATATCCCTGTAGCCGTTCGCGCAAGGCCGTTATTGCGGCCTTGTCTTTGACAGAGCATATTTTACACTCCATCCTGAGAAGTGTCGTGTTGTCGGCCAAGTTCGGTATCACTCAAGGCCACCAAACCTGGCCTCCCCGTATCAAAGAGCGCATTAAGCAACTCCGGGGTAACATCGTCCTCTTGGGACGTAACCATCATCTTATCATCCTTCTGAATGAACCGGATTGGCCCTAGGGCCTGCTCATACATACTATACTCGACCGCATTGGTTTCAGTCGCAAAAGGCCGACTATCGGCCTGAACAATCTTAGGATTTCCATTTTTGTCCCATTGGACGATGCACTGGTGAAGTAAAGAGGGAATGCACCCACTCCCATGAATCCAGTCCCAACCTAGGAGGTCGTTATAATTGGTCGAGGTGCTAATGGCAAAGAGCAACGTGGTCCTGGTCATGCTTCCCACAGTAATGTCAAGGGCGATCATCCCCTTTAACTGAGTTACCTCACCGCTAAAGCCGGTCAGCATGACCGATGATGGCAATAAGTCAGCCTCTGTCTTGCCAAATTTCTTCAACATATGGTACGGGATGGTATTGATCGCACGCCATTAATCTCGACCTTTAAATATAAAGGCCGTAAATGTTTCTTCATTGTATCTGATGGGCGATGGAATACAACCTGCTTCGTAGCATTTATCCCAACCTCCGTTTTTCTCGCCTTGACTTCCACGGCCTGAACATCTCCGAAGCTCCAAGTCATAGGCCGTAGACTCCATGGCTCATCAAGCTTAAACTCCTCGCCCCAACCAGTAGGGACGATGTCAGGCTCAACTGCAAGAGAAGGAGCTGGTACTACTTGAGAACGAGGTACATGTCGCTTCACCTTCGGCTTACTGTAAACCACTAAAAAATCATAGTTGCCGAAGCCCGGCTCTCCCAATGGCCCGATGGATGGGTTCCCACTCTCATATAATTCACGGAGGAACCTCTGGAACGAGATTCCTTTCTTTTTTGCCTCTGCAGTATAGTCTATCTCCTCTTCTATCTCAGTGAGGTCGTCCTCACGACCTCCTCGGTCAATAGTCGGCTTGGCCGTTTTATCACTCTCATCTTCTCCGGCCGCTGATACTTGACCGCATAGTAATTGAGGTTCCATTTCAAGGTCAAAGAGCAAGGACGCTACCCCATCCTCCTCTTCAAAGTCCCGTTCCTCACCCTCACTCTCTTGTTCGAGTTCTAGTAAGGACGTACTGGCTTCCTCCGGATTCTTATATTCCCCGGGCAACAGATAGTTATTAATGGTTACTGGGGGCAAAGTACCAAACTGGATGAGTTTCGGTCGTTCCTCGTCCGAACCTTAGTCAGCCCATCGCTCAAATTTAGACCGTGCGGAACTTTTCTCAAGTTCATCCTCCTGATCAATGGAGGACTTACTGACATTGGAAGCGACATGAGCCTCTATGGTATTCACTTCATAGTCTTCGGCCGCAGTCGCGGCCGTAACTTCTTCCTGCTTTTCTCGCCTCTGAACGGCCCGCATACGCTGGCCATATTTTCTTTCTGCCCGCCTCTGTTGCGTGTGGGTCATCTGAGTAAAGGAAACGTTTCTTCGCTCCTTTGGCTCGTAAGAACTTCATTCCCCAACACGACCGAACCTCGGTCGAAAAGTTCTTCCGCTCGCAAGCCCCATTGGAGGGGCCCTCAAAGAAGCCTCTGGGGCTTCCCCAAAGGGATCTCCGGTTTGCTTTGCACGTTTCTCGTGGAATCACCGTACCATGGCGATATCCCTCTGGCAGAAGACACATAACCGCTCCATCATCGGATCCGAAGTATAAGAATAGTCCCCGGGACACTCCTCGTCCATTTTGGGAGGCCGCACCACCTTTGTGCCTTCTTGAAAGGTGGGCAACTGTCCGATAGGACGTTGATCGTCCGAAGTTGCCTCAGTCAGTACGTAGGGTCAGGACCACCATATTCACACTAGCGGCCTTGGGGAACGAATCCTCGTCCACTTTCATCCTACCACTGTCGAAGGTCAAACGTCCTGAATCGATGGCATCCTGCAAGACGTTCCTAAATGTTAAGTAATTATTGGTAGAATGCGTCCACGCATTATGCCATTTACAATATCTTTTCCCCGCTATAGCTTCGGGCGAAGGTATTTTATGCTTTTCCGCAAGTTTAATTTGTTTATCAGCATACAGTTGGTCAAATATTTCATTTATCTTGGTTATGTCAAAGGAGAACGCCCTAGGCTTATGTTCCTTTTGGGCTTCACCCTCAACGGTCCGGGGTTTCACTAAAGCCTTACATGAATAAGGTCGTCCGGCCTTTAATTCGGCCAGACACATATCGGCCTGATACTCTACCTCTATTTCATTTAACTCATAGTTCGGGTCATGATAATACGTCTCCTTGCTTGCATTCCGCATTTTATTTTTGTCCCGTAAGAGACGTTCGTATCTAGCTACATTGGCCATTAATTGAAACAAGTCAGGGGACTCCCTATCTTGGAATTTTCGTTTTAAATCAAAATTAAGGCATCCTTGCACAAGGCGCACGAATTCCTTCTCGGGCAACGGGACGAAGCATTTGCTCCGGGCCGTTTTAAAACGAACGTTTCAGCCTTTTCCCCGGGTAGCTGTTTCAAATTGGCTAAATCAGCCAATGTTGCTTCCGATTCGTCCCGATAAAATTGGGCGTGGAAGAGCTGCTCAATTTGAAGCCAGGTTCGGACCGAATTGGCCAGCAAGTTGATAAACCAAGAAAAAGCCACCCCTGAGAGTGAGCTCCCAAAGAGTCGCAATTTCTGCAAATCATTTACCTCCCCGGCCTGTATCGTGAAAGGCCCTACATGTTCTATGGTGGAGACGTCCTCCGTCCCGGTAAACAAGGTAAATTCTAGCATCTTAAATCCCCTGGGGAATGGAAAAGCCTGGTCAACCCAGTCTGGGTAGGGTTTTCGATAAGTCGGCCTGGTAATGGGCCACACGCCTTATCCTAACTCCTGAACGATCTCTAAAATCTAATCCCTAAGATCGTCTTGCTGCGGTGCCAAGGGTGGGGGCACCACGGGCTGCCGATTAGGTTGGTTATCGGGATCGTCTTGTCCTATATTATTGTACCCCCCAGGCCGAAGGCCTAAAGGAACGTAGCCCTCGGGCTGTTGTGCACGTTGGCCGATTGGTTCGTACCCCCCAGTGTAATCATTTCAGCCCGTTGGGTTATAATGCTCAGGTTGTTGGTCAGTAGGTGGAGAGGGTTCCACGCGTGGTTCGTGCTGAAAAGGAGTGCCACGTGGATTATTCCCAG
>JAOWBR010149702.1:0-22994 GCA_028571145.1 Dionaea muscipula
CCCCGCCCCCACACCACTCCACTCCACTCTTCATTGATGTGACACTTATGCATTACACAACTTGTCTTTTGTTTGTCTCCAATTTAAATATCTTCCTGAAATGTATTATAGATTGTTAGATTTATGAGTTCCTAGGTGGCCGAGTCCTCATTTTGCAGATGTTTGTGGCCTTTATTGGTGTATTCTTTTGCATTATCATACATTGACACCCACTAACAGTACGTTGGACATATATATTTAGTATATATTTATTGTTATATTATTTGGTATTAGTGTTATTACTATATATTTTGTATATTATATATATATATGTATATATATATATTATATTTTTTAGCCCAAACCTAATCTTTGGATTATGTTAGGACAGTGCGTGCTAAGTAGTTGACAACCAGTGCACATAAATCGTCGGATCTAATGGGCATGTATCCTACGTGTACATGTGGCCGACCTCATCTAATGGGAAGTGACCGTTTTGTTGTTTGTTTGTTGTTGTGACTCTCATGTTGTGACTAGATATGCAATTGTGCGGTTGTCCATTTAATGATCCTGTGGCTTCTCAAAAGTTCCCTGAAAATATATGGTTCTGCATTTTTCTGACGTTGAGTGATACTAGTGTAATGAAATCAATTTCCAGTCAGTTGATGGAATTTTCTATTTCCCCATTTTCTTTACATATCAGTATTAGGGTGACCTGTCAATTTCCATATCAAAGCTAGTCAGCTGCTATGAGTTGTCTTCTTCTGATAGTATTATGGCCATAACTTATAATGTAACAATTGTAATGTAGCAATCGTTCTAGTTGCATGCATATGGTGACAAGAATTCTGAAGGTCAAAGAAGATGGGTGTCCTGAATGTAGATGGATACTACTAAGAGGAAGTTATTTTTCTACCTTTTTCTTTTTTTTCCAATCCAATGGAAATTATTCTCGTAATTGTTTAGATTATATATAATGTGATGCCTCTAGTGAAACTTAATGCTTCAGAAGCCTAGGCCTGGTCTTGTCTTCCTGGTAATAATAGCATGTTTCCATGTTACCATCTATTGTTTGCTTTTTTCTTGTTTTGGGGGGCTGTAGTCCTTTTATTTGATCCATCTTTAATGGACTGCTTGTAAGGTACCTGGCTGAGCCTGCTATTGGCAAAGGAATCTTTGGTCAGTGTCATGTGATCAATGTTAAGTGGTTCCATTTGCATGGGTTCTATGTCTGTGCATCCTTATTTCATTTTATCCTTCAGCATGTTTTATACAAGAATAAAATGCCCACTTCCTTGTTACATTGCTCTTGTTTGGATTACTTCCATTGATTTCATCATTTTAGGGAGTGTTTGATTTTCCTATAGATAAATGGGGGATAATTAATGATGGAAGATAAGAAGTGAGATTAATAATGATGGGATAGTGGGTTGAATTTTATATCCAACCTACAACATATATCCATTGTTTGATTTTCACCGTCGGATAGTAATTTATGATACAAAAATACCTCCGCCTACTTATTAAAAAAAAAAATGCTTCTTCGTCTCTCTCACCTCACTCCTGAAATCAAAGAGAGCATCTCAAGAAAATCAAACAAAAGGCTTCAGATTTATCACAAAAATCAACAGGCCTTAGAGCAAACCAACGAAAGATATCAAAAATCATCATCGGCCTGAAAATCAAAGAAAGATATCATAAAAATCAATCCAAAAAATCACAAGAAAATCAAAAAAATCACAACCAACAGGCCTCAGATTTATCAAGAAAATCATCATCGGCTTGAAAATTAAAGCAACCAACAGGCCTCAGATTTATCAAGAAGATCATCATCGGTCTGAAAATCAAAGTAACCAACAGAGCAACATCAACGACGACAAGAAAAGCAACCATCAGGCACTGCCAGGGCTCGCCGGAGGGAGGGAGGGAGGCAATAGCAGTGGTTGTGACTCCAGGGCTCGCCGGCACCGCCATCATCACCACCACCACCTTCAACCTCTGCCGCCAACAAGGGTTCAGAAACAGATGTCATCATCGATCCTTGTCCTGACTACTTCAGAGCCATGCTTCTCGATTGAGGGCAACGAAGAGAATGGGAAAATCTGAGGCTGCCTTCTCTGAGGGCAACAAAGAGAAATGGGTAGATCTCAGAGGGAGTCATTCAGATGAGGAAGAGAATCAAGGGCAGCCATGGCTTTTTCTTCCTATCCTGCCATTGCGGGAATTACAAAACCATATAACCCACGTCTTTTCTTTTCCCATGTTTTCACGGGAATAAAACTATAGAGGATGTGTATTCCATGAGCTCTTAGACAAAACAAACGTGGGATAAGGAAATGTGGGATTTGATTTCCCACATATCCTTATCCCACAGTGAAATCAAACATGGCCTTAGGGTATTGTTATTGAGTTGCTACTGCACTTAACTTTTTTCTGGTGAAATTACTTCTCAACTTGATTAGGCATTTCAACTGCTCATCATTCTTGATTTACTAATGTGTGTGCCCAGACATTGTTTGTACATTATAATCCCCATGGTATACTATTTTTTATCAAATGTGAAAGAGAAGAGCTATGGTAACATTGACAGTCAGTCTCTTTATGCTGGGATTTTTGGTAATCATGAGGCTATTAGCAGTAGATCCATAAGTTAGTGTTCTCAGATGACCTTGAATGGGGACATTGGGGAGAGATTGATTTCTGATTCATGGTAGAAAAGATGCGAACATAGTTTTCTTTGCAGCATAAACTATGTTTTTGACATTTAATCTCCCATTGATACTTTGAGTTCTTTTACTTTGGCTGTGCTTTATTTTATAAGTACTTCACTACTTCTGAAGTTATATGACATTAAATTTGGCTTTGGATGACAGAGCATAGACATGTTGGGTCCACGAATTTCAATCTCCTGAGTAGTAGAAGTCATACAATTTTTACCCTGGTATGCAACATTATATCTAGTGGAAACTCAAGTCTCTTAGATTGCTGTATTTGTATAAGAATCAGTATAGAACTTCCAATTTCTGGCTGCACTTGCCAAACTTTTTGTGCCTAGCTTCTTTGCGAACAATGAAAAGATATATGTATATATCACATAAAGCATTTCATCAGTGATAGGTGATAATTGTTACACCTTCATGTTCTTCTGTAATGCAAACATTGTGCAAACTCATATTCATGGGTTATTCAGTGCCAATGATGAAATTGTACTTCTTTGTTATCCCCCACTAGCAGGAAAAAGCCTGTGTATGGTTTGATTTGGCTTATGTTTCTTTCGTACTGTGATTGTCGAGATTAGGTCTCGATTGCCCCCTTCTGTCCTCCCATTCATGAATTCATGTTAAGCTTGATAACTTTTCGTGTGGTGATTTATATATACAAGCTCATGTGAAAAGCCTGAGGTCAAATAGTGTACAAGCTAGTCCTCTTTCTTTCCAACATTTCTGTTATGTCCAATGAACACTCTGATAATGGCATTAAAACCCTTTGTGTGCATGCATCAGATACATCTGTGTGATCATTTATTTTCTTGATGTCAGCAATCATGTCTGATCTCTATTATCTGTCAAGTTGAGGTTTCTTATTTTCTTCCCCATATTATGCTTATACCAGTCTTTCCTATGTTGTTCCTTTGACAGACAATTGAGAGTAGTTCATGTGGTGAAAACAGTGAAGGAGAAGCTGTTAGCCTCTCTCAACTGGTATTTTTCTGTAATGATGACTTGGGCAATTTAGCTGCTCTTTAATGGCTGTTCTTGTTTTAATTCCTTCTTTGGTTCTAGTTATGGTATCAACAACATATTTGAACTCTAATTTGTAAGTTCCTTGTATCTAACTTATACCTGCAGCATCTGATCGATCTGGCAGGTTCTGAGAGCTCCAAAGCTGAAACAGTTGGTGTCAGGCGAAAGGAAGGATCTTACATAAATAAAAGTCTTTTAACTCTTGGGACGGTGAGGCCTCAGCAATTTAGATTCTGATGCTAAAGTGTCCATCGTTGTACAATTGTACGCATTTTGAAATTCAAATGCAGTAATTCGAATTACAACACGGATGAGACTAAGATCATGGTTCTCTGGCTTTTTGTTTATTATTAAATGCAGAATGGAAATTACTGCTATCCATCTATGAAGTTATCCAAATACTTCATCTGCGTTGCGCTTGAGTGCTTACTATTACACTAGGATAGTTTATAAATTTGCAATCAACTACACATTTTTATAACTCCGTCTCCTACGGTCCTACCACAGGAGAAGTGATTCTTGGGACAGATGCCTTTTTTCTGTCGTTTGCTTTTCCTGTCCTCATGCTCCTTTGCCATAAGAGAGAAATTTTTTGAACTTGCGTTGAAATGTGAGTAGTGTTCTTGCTTTTTATGCCTCTTCTCCACTCGGTCTAACTTTTATTATGCAAACTGAAATCTGTTTTTCGTGGAGATGTTTAATGATTAAGGAGCTGCATAAAGATCCGCCTATGGGTTTATTGGTATGTTGAACACATAATTTTCAGTCCAAAAGAGAAGTGTTTTGGATTGGAAAAGAAAAGAGAGAGGAATTCCTATTACTGATATTAGGGGCATGGGGGTAGTAGCATGTGCCAATGCTCGAGTTGCCAACCTGGGAGACTACATGTTTGGGCTATGAAGCTTTCTTGTTGAAGGTTGGCATGCACCAACGGTGAACTTTGTGCCTTTATGTGTTTGCACAACTATGGGTGAACTTACCAATATATCTGGGTTCAGGTGCCATGCTGCAAGTAATTTGCAGATACTGTTTTGATGGGTGAGAGAACGGAAGGTATTATACTGGTAACTTGTTTTCTGTTTTTCTGTTTTATTTAATCGAGGCAAACTTGTATGTTTTGAAGGAGACTTTGGAGATGAAGGGACTTGCACTTGGTCAAGTGAAAGCTGAATATATAAAATGTTGCTTTAGTATGAATAGGAAACTGAGGATTTGAGAACAAAAAGCCTACCGAACAACATGTAGGAAAAAGTGTCACATCAACCAAGACCAAGTAAGGGAGATGCAATGAAGATGGGATGGCTTTCCTATGCAAAGGCCCTCTAACTCCCCCCCACTGAGACTTGAGGACTGTGGTTCCCTGAGAAGTGATAGAAGGGGTACTTCATAGGTGGTTGAAGGCTGAAAAAGAATTGAAGGAAGCAATTAGATGTGACCTCGCATATCACGAGTTTCCAGAAAGCAATATCGTGAATGGATGAGAATGACATTGAAGAATCCCTGGGGGACATTTCCCATTTAGTAGGGAAAGGCTTATGCTGGTTGGTTTGGTCTAATGGCCAATAAAGATGAGGAGATTACTCCAAAAGTATGGCGTCTTAATTGAAGTGGACATTCTTTTGAGTTAATGGTAATGGGGTATACCTTTCAAAAATAATGAAAACACTAATATGAATAGTCGCTGTTAGGCTAAAGATGCTGTGCAGAGCTGAGTTTTAGTATTTAAGGATTCGGGAGAACTTGCAGTGATTGACTGAGATGTTGCTACAGATGCCTGGTTATACAAGGGGGATAGCATTTGGTGGGCCGATATGTGATGTCGGTGACATGGTGTAATAAGCATATCCGATAAGGTGTCGGATTAATTGAGGATATGTGTTTATCACAGTACTTCATTGATGTTACTTCTGAAGTATGCTTCAACCAGATGGCAACAATATCCACATCTGTTGCATAGAAGTCCAGGTTTGGTGTTGCATTTGTTTGTTTTGTAGAGTTAGCTTGGAGTCTGTATCCCGTAACTCCCTCCTGACTTATAGTGGATGCATCTTCCTATAACATTTATCATGTTAGTCTTAATCCTAACTTTCTTTTATTAGTATTTTATGCTTTCTCAAACGAAAGGAAAAAAATTTACGAATTGATTTTGCTTCTTTGTGTTGTGCTTTTGCTGCATATCGTTTATTCATGTGCCTGGTACCTCAGCTTCTTACATATGTTGCCATCAGATATTTTATAATGTTTACATGTACTTCTTGTTGAAATCTTGCATGCAACTGTTTTGCTCTCTGTTTTTCTTATTCCACTTCATTGCTATTGTGGGGGCCACCATTGAGAAAAGTCACATACACCTTTTAGTACCACTGAGAGGTTGTCCCTTTCTGGGATACTGAAGGGGATGGCCTTTGTATGTTCTATCTTTTCTCTGTATTTGATGTTATGCCTATACTTGTTTCACTTATGAGAATCTATAGCTGTGGCATGAGTGTTTTTTTTTTTTTTTCATTTGTTACTTCGCTAGCTCACAGAAATTGGAATTGAGCCTGAAAATTCCTCTTATCTCAAACTTTAACGTGGCTCGGTTTCTGTTGATGTTTGGCGACGCGTTTTATTTAACATGAGAAAGCTATTTCCATTTTCTTTACTTTGGTTGTCCATTGGATGGCACAGGTCATATCAAAGCTGACAGAAGGTAGGGCCACCCATATACCATTCAGGGACTCCAAATTGACTAGGCTTCTTCAATCATCACTAAGTGGTCATGGCCGTGTTTCTGTAAGTGCTGGAAAATAGTCCTTAAATGAGTACTAGGCATTGCAAATATGCATTATGCCGATTGACATATAATTGTATATACATATTCACATTTAAGGACTTGGGCGACCAGAGTGAGAAGTTATTTATTTGCATATTGTCCGATATACATTTTACACATTTCCCATCTACATTTGCAGCTGATTTGCACAGTTACCCCTTCGTCAAGCAATGCAGAAGAAACTCATAATACATTGAAGTTTGCTCACCGTGCAAAACATGTTGAAATCCAAGCAGCACACAACAAGGTATATATTCCTTGTTTTTCTGTGGTTGTAAAAATGTTTTTGCAGTAACTGAAGTCCTTGAATCTGTAGATAATAGATGAGAAATCACTGATAAAGAAGTACCAGAATGAAATCCGCACGCTGAAGGAAGAGCTGGAAAAACTGAGGAGTGGTATTGTTACTATACCTCATCTAAAAGATACCGGAGAAGAAGATATTGTACGTCTAAAACAAAAGGTAGTCCTGGCTTGGCATATTTTGTAATGGGCTTGTCTAGGGCTCTATGGTTTATGTTTAAATGGATTCTTACGTCTCGCTTAAATGAATGTGTATTAATGGAGGCTTTTTCTTTTAATCTAGGGAACCTAGTAACTCTTTAATGTAGGAAAAGACTCACTTTTGTTTCATGTAGTTTCTAGTAGTGTTATCTAATACATCATAGTCCACTATGTCATGCAAACAAATGATGGTGAGGTTTCTTTGCTTTCATGCTTCATGAACTTCTTTCTTTTGTACTTTTGAGCCTTTTATCTTTTGTCCCCCTTCATTCTTCAGTAACTCCTCTAGGAGCATCTTTCTTCTGGTTATCTTCAGATAATTACAATTCCAAAGCTAAAGTCATTTTGTCCGAAATCAATCTTGGAATGTTTGCTTTGGGTTTCCTTTATGTCAGTGGCACATTTAGTGACTTTTGTTTGTCCATTAAAACTTTCTGGCAACTTTCTAGTTTTTGGGTGAATATAGAAGGATGTGCAACTATTTGGAGTAATATTCTCATCTAACTCCTTGATTTCATTTGGCGTGTAAAGCTAGAAGATGGTCAGGTTAAGCTGCAATCCAGATTGGAGCAAGAAGAAGAAGCTAAAGCGGCGCTTCTGGCTAGGATACAACGTCTAACCAAGCTAATATTGGTCTCCTCGAAGGATTCACAATCATCAAGATTTCCACATCGACCAGGTCCAAGGAGAAGACACTCCTTTGGGGAAGAAGAGGTATATTGGAAAATCTTACTGGTTAAAACAGTATTGCTAAATACTGATACATTCAAGAGTTCTTCAGTCTTATAAGTTTTCTGAATAGTGAATTGTATTTATTGTTATTTTGCTGTTCTTCATTGTTTTCCATTGACTTTGCAGCTTGCCTATCTTCCCTACAAAAGAAGGGACTTGATGTTGGAAGATGAGAATGTTGACTTGTATATTTCGCGTGAAGGAAATGCTGAGACAGATGATATCTTGAAGGGGGAAAAGAAGTCCCGAAAGAATGGTCTCCTCAGCTGGCTAAAGATTCGAGTATGTACCGCTTGATATGAAATCCGATATGAAATGAATTCTAGCCTGTTTTTATTGTATGGCAAATGGTCATACTCATACATGAGAATTAACTCTGCATAGTCTGTAATATCTTGGTAGATTCATAGTTTTTGGGTGATGCATGGTAAAAAGTAAAATGCATTGAGCTGTATCAAACTATGGATGGAGAGGGCCCGTAAGGAACACATCAAAGGTGAGGTATATGCATGGAAAGGTTGGACGAATACAAGTTGGGGTATATGCGATAAATGTTTGCAGACATTATTTGGAAACTCAAGGGAGTATAAGATGCTTAAAAACATCTTTAGGTCATGATGCAGCAGAAAATTTATGTGCTTGCACTTGAATTTGACTTCACTAGACATGTCTTTTAAGAAATCAAAATTCTAGTGACTGGCATCTTCTGAAATCTTTTACTTGATAAAGTTTGAATCCTGAAATGCTTTCTCTTTTACTTTGTTATGTGTGCTAACTTTGATGGGGTGAAAAAGTTGTCATCCTTGATGTGGAAACTAACGCTGTCTAAACACTCATCATTGTTCCTGATTAGTTTCTAACCAATTTATGCATGGCATATTTTCTTACTAGTGCATGCTTCTCTCTGCCAGAAAAAGGATGGGAGCTTGGGGACTGTAACGAGCACAAGTGACAAGTCAAGTGGAGTGAGATCAATTAGTACACCATCCACCACGCAGGGAGACTTGATCTTTCCAATTGAGCCAAGAATTTCTCAATCCATGGTAATAGAAGCCACTCCTTCCGCAGAGCATCTGCATGATGACTGCAGACATGATGGAGAAGTTCTTGACGATAGTTTCTCTGGGCAGGAGACAGAGACACCTCTGGTAAACTTTATTTCCTTTGTGGATTTTGTTGAATCTCACCTAATTTTGAAATCTATAATATATAATACATTATATAACTTTTTCTATAAACATCACATCACAAACCTATAAATATCACACAACTCATTTAAATTTTATTTTCCTCACAACTTATCTTTATCTCTATAATAACTTAAATCTTATTTATATTAATATATTAATATTAATTATAAAAGTTAATTTTTAATAATATTTTTAATAAAAGTTATAGTTGAACTTTTTAATTTTTTTGTACTATCGAAATAAGACTAATATTGATATAATTTTTATTTTTTTTATATCAATAGCATATCCACAATCATTATCTACCTTGTAGATTATATTATACAATTTTATATCGATATTATGTAAAAAGTTGTTAATATATATTTTTAACTGATTCAAGAGAATTAATTGTTCATCGTACTGAAGGCACGGACATCTAGTAATAATTACAAGACAAAATGAGGAAACAATAGTAAGTAGTTTGTGCCTTCTGTGTAATTTTTGAGATCTGAGTCCAGATTAAATTATTGAAATTATTATGATATAAGGTGATGTTTGATGCCAATGTTGTTTGGCTGTTAGCAATGTTATGTGTTGTCATGTTTTTCATGTGTGTGCGATGTTCTTTTTCTGTTCAATTGGTATCTGAGGGTTGTAAATAAAAAAACCTTAAGAACTAAACAACAATTGATCCAGGTTTATAACTCTTGTTCTTGGTTATCAATTGGTCATGTGAGACAGAATGAAGTTACAGTACCATCTTCCGTTTGCTCATACCTCCTAAATCTTGTGTACTTATTGCCAGGCGAGTGTAAAATCGATTGATCAAATTGATCTTCTGAGGGAGCAACAGAAGATTTTGTCTGGAGAGGTCGCTTTCCATTCAAGTGTTTTAAAACGCTTATCCGAAGAGGCTGCCAAGAATCCTAATAAGGAGCAAATTCAAGTAATCTCCTTGATACCCTTTGATTATTCATACCTGCATTATGTATTTTCTATAGGACTTGTCTTGATATGCCTTCTGAATTTAAGGCGGAAATGAGGAAATTGAATGAAGAAATAAGAAGGAAAAATGAACGAATTACATCCCTCGAGAAGAATATTTCTGATTGCATTGTAGTATCCCACAACAAGATGGACAAATTAGAGATGTCCCAAGTAAGTTAAGCAGCAATTACAATACTGTTCTTTATATCTTATTGGACGTCCTCCTGTGACCCAATTGTTGTGTGAACAGACTATTGCTGACCTGGTAGGGCAACTGAACGAGAAGTCCTTTGAACTTGAGGTAGTATGTTTGTCTTTTCTTGAATATTTGTTGGCATCATATGCTAATCTCTTCATGCCATGTTGTTCAAGGTTAAATTTGGATTTGTGAAATGAAATCATGTTTAATGTTATCCTACCGCTGCAGATGCATCTCTTAAAAATGTATGTCCTGCATAAATAGATATTTGTTATGGGTTTGATACTAAGGTCTGAGACTTGTCATAGATAGCTAATTCTAGGGGTTTAAGAA
This sequence comes from Dionaea muscipula, assembly GCA_028571145.1. Lineage (NCBI taxonomy): Eukaryota > Viridiplantae > Streptophyta > Magnoliopsida > Caryophyllales > Droseraceae > Dionaea > Dionaea muscipula. The sequence goes on from JAOWBR010149702.1 coordinate 10,465, forward strand.
TGACGGATGACTGCATTTCAAATACAAATGGAGCTGAGATGGTGATGCTGGAATGTAAACAGTGTTCTAAATGACGGATCTTGACGGCACCTAGGCACTTGGCGGTGCAACGGCGTCGCGCCTAACCCCTAGTCGTTTTTTGTTGGCATTTTCTTGACATTTTGGCGACTTGGCACTCCTTGGTGGTGAAGAATGGCAGATTACGGCGGTAAAGATTTTTTTTTTAAAGAAATTTGGCCCAACCTTAAAACCCAATTACCTAAAATTAAAAAGCCCAATCCAAAATTAAAAGTCCAACTCAACCTTAAACTCAATTACCCAAATAAAAAAAATCCAACAAACCTAAAAATGCCGAAATGTTTGGCGTAGCCTAGGTGGTTTTGGCGCTTGGCGGTTGTTCGACGCCATGCCACTGCCAAGCGTCATTTAGAACACTGAAGGTAAGTCAGCAAGTTCATCTCTCTGAGTTTCTGGAACTAGTGCTAAGCTACTTAGACATGGACAATCTGTGGAGAGAAGTAAACAAATGAGATAGTTACTGGATCAAGAACTTGCTTGTTTTATGCAAGCCAAGGCTACTTAGAAATAGAAGTGAAGGTGGGGCTTGATGCTGTAGTTCGAATGGGAATTCCTGAGCCTTGGAAGTTTGGGGTTGAGATTTAAACTTGTTCCAGACATGAATTAACATGAGCTGTCTGATGCTGAAAGTTAAAAGGGTATACAAACCTTATTTTATAGATATGATGTTTGCTAGATATCTATGAAATAAACTGAGGAAGAACAGTTATATATTGAGGCATGTGTTGAAGGAACTTAAACACAATAATATATTGTTTATAAGTGTACATTCTGATATCTTTCCGACAAAATGAAAACTAAAATAGGCTTTGAATATCAGAATATGGATAATTTTTGGGTGCTTTAAAGATATATATGGGCCTTTGAGTTGGATAGAGCAGTCTGGTAATTTTTACCACTACATTCTGAACCTTCCTTCTCAATCTCAATATTTAGATAAATGAAAATTATCAAGAGCTTATATATTACAGTATTTAATAGTCATCGCAAAACTGCAGATGGATTAAAAGGTTTCGTGTTATATTAATTCATTAAGACTGAAATCGCTTCCTTCTTTTTCTGTTTTCTGGTTTCTTCAGGAGGTCTAGTCTACCTCTCAGTTTCATTAAATCTTTCTTCTTTATGCTGGAGCTCTGCTCCAGAAAGAGGAACCTATAGCCCTCTGTGTTTGTTGACTTGGATCTCCTATTCTTTAACTGGCTTTCTAAAGGAGATCGGGCAGTTGCACAATTCATTTTTGTTGTTGGAAGTTTTATCTAATATGGATAGCAGATTGCTGCAGATTATTGCATGGTTATTCGACATTATAATCTCTATTTCAGATTGCTAAATTCCTGTTAATCCCTTCTTTCTTTTATCCGCTTTGATGTTTCTTCATCAGCTTCCATGGCTGCAGAAACTGTAAATTATTATGAATAGATAGATATGGGCAACTGGAACATGCGTATATGCCACACTTTTCCCTATGTATTTTTAATGTTTTTTTCATCCTAGGTCAAATGTGCAGATAATCGAGTAATCCAGGAGCAGCTGAGCCAGAAGGTATAACTTCAACTCTGCAGCTAGCACCACTTAGTGATGCTTTTTTGTGGATTATGGTCTGTGGATTAAGGTCTTAGTTAGAGAAATTGATCCGACGCATGTTTTCGTTGCACCAGATCAGTGAATGTGAAGAGTTCCAAGCACAGATAACAACACTGAAGCAGCAGCTTGCTGAGGCTCTCAAGTCTAGAAATGCAAGTCTACTGCTCAAGAATTCACCACCAAATGAACAGAGCATGTTTACTAAAGACATGGGTGGAGAGATGCTCATGCAAACACAGGTTCTTTGCACTTCTCCATCTTTGGTAGCTTTGCTGTAAACTTCTCTTAGCAACATTTGAACCACAAATTTTCTTGTCTAAACAGGTTACTGAGATTGAAGAACTGAAGCAGAAAGTTGCTGAACTAACCGAGACAAATGAGCAGCTAGAACTCCGAAACAAGAAACTTGCTGAGGACAGTTCATATGCCAAAGGGCTTGCCTCTGCTGCTGCAGTTGAGTTGAAGGCATTGTCAGAAGAAGTAGCCAAGCTGATGAATCAAAACGAGAGACTAACTTCTGAATTGACAGTTCTAAAAAACTCCACCAATCACCGTAAGTCTAGTGTAATGGTCCGGAATGGAAGGAGAGAGAGTCACGTCAAACGCAATGACCTAGGGTCAGCGACCTCAGATATTAGGAAAGAACTAGCATTGAGCCGGGAGAGAGAATCTGCATACGAGGCAGCTCTCTCCGGAAAGGAGCAAAGAGAGGCTGAGCTGCAGAAGATAGTCGAAGGATCGAAGCAGAGAGAAGCTCAACTTGAGAATGAACTTGCGAATATGTGGGTTCTTGTTGCCAAGTTGAAGAAATCACATGCAGCAGACATAAACCTTTCAGAGGCATCGAAAGGTTCCCAGAGAATTGATGATTGGTAAGCGATGCCTTTATATTCTCTGTAAATGTTTTTTGAGCGAGGAAGGCAACCGATCTACATGTAAATTTCTAGGGGGCGCTGTTCTGCTTTGCATCCGTCGTTGCATAGTGCATAGAGATGGCAGCTGCCGTCTACTACAGTTGAGTGCTTTCCTTGATTCCCCGTGTAATTAGTATACGATTCAGGTGACATGGTTTTTAGCATCTATATGTCTTACTCTAATTAGTATGTCAAGCAACAAGTTGTATGGTTCTTGCCTGATTACGCTATTCAGACTGATGCTGTCAGTATTCTTTGTTAACTCCATGATCTGCTGATAATGACAAAGTCGGATTTTCGTTATTTCCATGCCTTGTATTTCATAAACAAGATGCAACTGGCGGATGTCAGCGAATTTACCCGTGCAACAGTTCAAGTTGCCTTCGCTTGGCTCCTTCCTTTCATGCTTCAGAAGAGTGCTGCCTACGCACTTGGATTCATTCGCTGTATGAAACTACCTCGTCAACCATCTGATAAAATATTTGGTCCTCCAGATGCTCAAAGTTTACATTTGTATGAGTCAAAAGGGGAGCCGCACACTTCTATGCTACAAAAGCTATACTATAATCATATATAGGTGTTTTTCCGATTCTGGTTGTATGATGGACATCATCTGAGGCAGACAAACAAGTCCTAAAAGCCCCACACAAACACATTTCTTTTGTGCATTTTCAGAGTAGATAGGAAAGACATAGTTTGAGCTATTACATGTTTGATTGGCATCTTCATCCAGTAGGCTATTTGCACAAGACATGAGACGTAAAAGCCACACATGCAAACAGCTCTAGAGCATCATTCCAATCACATGATGCTGCTAGTTTATCCCCCTATGGTTATGGATCTATGTAAGTGCATAACAGTGAATGAGAATGTCAGCCATCTGTTAGAGAACCATCTCCGCTAGCAAGACACACGTTTACAGCATTGGCCAATAAATTCACTAGGGCTTCTATTGCGGATACTACGTATAAAGTTAAAAAAGAGAGAGAACTATCACCGCACTTACTAGAAATAACTTGGTTAGATATCTATCCCCTTGTGACATAAACGCAACATTCCCAATCCAAAAAATGGTAATCTGAAACATGTAAAAAATGAGGGGCAAATAAAACTATAAAAGTAAAGAAGAGAAGCGGACTTTATGAGCAGAAACAATTTTGCAGAGCTAATATAAAATTAAGAAACACAGTCAAAGTATTTGACAATCATAAACCATAACTGGAATGTGCACCCACATGCACCAATCTGGTATATCAAGAAAATAACACCAAGTGATGGACAAACAAGTAAAGCATAGAGCAAAATTGGAGCAAACATTAAAGGATCTAGAACAAAAAAATCCATCTAAGTTTCCAGGAGTAGCGTAGGAAAGAAAGCAATTTGTCAAGGGGGGTAACATCTCCATCAAAATGTCAAATCTTATCATCAATTTGCAGTTAATTATTACTAATCAGTTCCATACTTCATATAAGGATTAAAGCAATATTACAGAACCAACTTTCCACAGACAATCCTAAAATTCCAATTCCCAGAATAGATTTCAAATGTACAAAAGTCAATCCCAGGATGAGAAGGCATAAGTCACCGCAACCATGGCATTCCAACACATTCATCTACCAGCACTAAAAGAAATTATCTATGATCATTAAAGGCACATGACATAAATTTTGACTTCAGCTGTGATAAAAGTTATAAGGATGTTGTAGAGTCCCTGCTCCTTGGGCACAAAATCTACACTCCACTGCCAAGCTTTAGATGCCCACTGCTAGGAAAAGCATAGGACTCTTCAGTCTTCAGACTCTCCACCTTAAGGAAGAAAGGCAATTGAATAGAGTTTAGGTGCCTAAGGTCAATAACTTATCTAAAATAGAAACGAGGATCGTGGGGCAAAAATTCGACAAGACCATGCCCAATGAAGAATATTCAAGTCTGCATATTGATCAAGGCACCAAAAAAATTCATCTCTTAATTGAATCCTCTCAGCTCTCACGGTAAGATACATGCACTAGATCATAGAAACTGATATACAGGTAATCAAACTCCCTGAAAATTTTACCCACAAACAGTAATGAGCTTTCTAACATCACTCAAGGAAATCAAATAGATCATAAGACAACTCAAAGGTGCATTCAGCTCAAATAAATCTCTAGCAGCAAGACAGCCCCGCACCCATCAAGATTCTATCAGACATACCCAACAAAATGTAATGGGATGAGTAATATAGTTCTTTCTACTTTAAATAGAGTTGTAATCTCCATATCCAATGATCAAAGGGACACCAGGGATCCTTTGAGCATAGAATTTGCAAATTTAGCCTCAAACCAAAGAGCACCCCCGTAGAAGGAGATTATGCTAGTTCCAAAAAAGCATAATAGAACTAGCAGCAACAAACCAATAAAACCATCCATATTATGCTAGTTCTGAAAGAGATATCTCTTGGAGTTTGGCTTGCTGAAATGCCTTAGAAAGCGTCCTAAGCTTAAACATCTTCACCGCCGCCTTAATCTCCTCTCTCAATCCTCCAACAAAACTTAAAGCAAAGTACTCCTCGGATTAATGAGGATATTCCTGCAATAGCTCATACCTCCCTTCTTTAAACTTTTCAATGTATTCCTCAACCTTTCCTCTTTGAATCAATCTATTGAACTCCTCCACAACATCTTTCTGGCACTCATTTCCAAATCTCTTCGCCATGGCACCTTTGAATTCCTCTCATGTTCCCAACTCTTGCCTCGCCATGACTCCATAAAGACATACTTCCGCCTTGCCGGTAAGATACATGGCCGTCATTTCCACCTTGCGTCATTTCTCCATGCCCATGATACTAAAATATCGCTCCGCTCTCCTTATCGAACTCCTCGCCTCACTTCCATCAAAAGATGGAAAATCCAATTTCAGTAAATGATAATGATGTTGTTGTGGCGGGGGTTCAACTGGGGTAAATGGCTGGGTATATAGTGGGTAGTTTGGTGGTATTAAGGAGGGTACGTGTGAAGATGAGGCATTGTTGTGGGTGTAGGCGTGTAGCTGAGTTTATGGGGGTTGATTAGCAGTGGCGGATGTGGCTGGGTATTGGTGGAATATGCTGGGTATTGGGGATTTGGTGGGTAATGTGGAGTTTGCTCACGAGGAGGGATAATGTGTGAAGTCCCATAGAGTTAGGTTGGGGCTCTGGGTATGGGGTAGGGACGAATCCCTCTTGAGCTCGTGGGTTCACCGTACTCTTCCCCTTGTCCAAAACAGTGGACAGGGGTTGTGATTTTGGGGCTTCTTCATTGTGTGGAGCCACTGGGCTCAAAATCACTCCAGAGTTGTGATTAATCTCAGCAACAACAGGGGGAACGGGAATCGATACCTCGAGTTTCTCCAATCGAGAAGAGTTCTTGTCGAGGACTTGAGCAAGCTTAAGCTCCCTTACCTCTTCCCTCTGTTCTCGTGCGTCCATGGAAGTGCAAGCATTTGCTTCTGGATCTCCATCGCCATCATCATCATCATCATTTATTGCATCGGGTCTCCCTCTGGAATCACTGGGACTATAGCAGTCGATTCAGAGTCTTGGGTGCCTTCCTTTGGTCCAGTCCTTATATACATCATTGTTGTACGGATGGTGAGAACGAAGCTCTGATACCAATGTAGTATAACGACCAATATAATAGTAACCGGATATGAGCAAGAGATGTTCTAGTGAAGGAGATGAGGAGTTAGACAGAAACAGAGTATTGATGAGAAGAGAAGTGAAGCAGGGGATGAGAAATCAGACAGAGAAGTGACGAGGTGAAGGTGAAGGGGATGAGGAGCAGACCTAGGGATGAGAAGAATGCTACTCAAACGAGAGGAATAGAGAAGAAGGGATTCAGATTCGATTTCATTCAACAACTTTTCAATTACAAGTTCCGGCCTATTTATAGGCTTAATAATCTGAAAATAAAGAAAATACAAGAATACAAGAAAATGTCATGTGTCAAATGGGGATCAAGAATAATCATAACCAAATCGTACTCTTCTGACATTTTTTTTTCCAATTAGCTCAACCTTTGTCTTGCTTCAGCTCAACACGAGGAAGAGAATTGGCTGGTTGCGTTGGTTGTTAAGGCGGGGCGTCAATTACTGGCTCGTGAACTGTGGCGCAGAGTGGTCAGTCGGCGCCATGGCGCCGACCCTGAGTAACTTCTGGACTTAAGCTTTGATCGGCAAAGGAGGCATCTTGGAATACTCCTTAGGATGAGAGAGGGTGATTGATATGCCATGGCGTCATCCAAATACTTTCTCTTGCTTGAATTCAACTCTTGCCTCCAGCACTTTATGGTTGCAGAAGCTTTCGTCACAGAGTTCTCAATGACTGCTACCGCTATTATTTCCTAGCCTTCGCCACCGTATTTCAGAAGTAGCCGCCACAGTTATAGGAAGTTGCCGCCTCCGTGTCGTAGGAGTTGTCGTCTCAGTTATGAACGTAGTCCCCACCAAAGGTTATTATATTACACCCGCTTTGTAGGGTGTAGATAATACGATACAATTCGAGTTCGGCTCGTAATTCGACTAGAAAAATATTTGAAAAGTTTGGCTCGAATTGAGTTCGAGCTTGATAAAAAAGCTCGCTAGCTAACAAATCGAACTAGTTAACGAGTTTTTTTAATTTTTTTTTTTAATTTTATATAATTAAATAGAATTAGTTAAATATTAAAAAATTTATTATGAAAATTAAAAATAAATTAATTAATTAAATTGAAATTCGAATTCGATATAGTATTTATTAAGTGGAACTTTAATCTTATCTATGAGCTGGTAAAGCTGGAGTTCGACCTCCTTGTAATTATAGAAGGTTCGCACCTCGGCTTGTTTACGCCCTACCTCCTTGCCCGAATCATATTCTTATCCCTCCATTGCCACACTGCAAATTCAAAACGGGAAGAAATTTTCGTTACTCGGATCTGCACTTCTCCACGAGGAAATAAATGAAACCTAACCAAATCCAACCCGTATTGCTCTGCCGGGCCATCCCCGCCATTGAAGCTTCCGATTCCAGCAGCACCGGCTCCTCCTCCCCCTCAGAAGATTTCCTTCATCAACCACATAAACGATTCAACGCCAAATGGTTCAACAATGGCGGCATCATCGCTCCCACTCGCAGCTTCTCCTGTCTGTCGATGGTGGAGAAGAAGGACGAGAGAGGACTTGTGCCGTCGACGGGGCAGATAGCCAAGCATCCGCTTGCATTGTTGGCTCTCGTTCCAAAACAGGCCGCTCTCTTCTTCGCCGGAGCAATCGCCGGCGCCGCCGCTAAAACTGTCACCGCACCGCTCGACCGTATCAAGCTTCTCATGCAGGTAATTGAGAACAATATTGATCTAACCAATATGAAATCGCACTATAAAGTACACTACAGTATCCAAACAAAGTGAATCTTTCTCTTTGCTTCGATTTTGCTGCTTCATTTACGTACACTACTTGTTGTCTAACATTTTAGCGGCTGGATCATTGCTCAATTGAGAATATAGGTGAAAATTGAATAGAAATGTCATCGTGTTTTCGTCATTTTGTCTCATTTAATGTGTATGTGAGGTGAAAGGAGGCCTTAACTTGCACCTACAAGAAGATGATATAGAAGATATGCAAGTTAAAGTTAAGAGGGGGAGAGGAAGACCATAAAAGAGTTTGTAGAAACACTTTGGACTGGGTACCATGACATGGCGGAGAGCAGCCGAGGTTCCATGCGCAAATACTTGTAATGAAGTGGTTATATCCATATAGTCGATCCCACCTAGTGGAAAGAAAGCCTTGGCTTTGTTGTTGCAGCAGGATCTCTCATTCATCAGTCGTCAAGAATATAAGGAAATAGGGTAATACAAAAAATAGGAAGGGAATTGGAACTCCTTTAGAAGGTCGCCCGTTAGTCCTCATTGATGCTTTACACACTGGCTTCTGTGGCTTTGGTTTTCTTCAATTTAGTGTTCTTACTTCATTAAATGTATCCTTCTAGATAGAGAAATCCATATGAGCTAGAGATGAAGTGCTTGGTTCTTGACCTGGAAAGCAAGTAAAGGTTCCTGGTCCACATGTCTCTCCATCCTTTCCCTTGGTTGGAGTTGGTCTTCCTAGAATTTTTTCCCATTCTCGAAGCTTAATTTTGGGTTCGAAGATAATGAACTCTTTTTCTTTCCGTTGAATTTCTTTACGCACTCTTTTTCTTATTCTTTAGTTTAAGTTCAGATGCTTCATGGATATATATTCTTTCTTGTTGCTTCTGATTTGTATCTGGATTTTCTATTATATTATGTTTGTCACTTGCACCTTTGAGTAACTGAATGCTTCCAACATTGATAATAGAATGGTGGGACACATGTAGTCCCCTCCATGGAGCAAATAGGAGTCCGAGACTGGGAGAAAGATGAACTATTAAACGAGTCAATCGTCTGGGAGAGAACAAGTCCAATTTTTGTGTTGAAAGAAAAATTAGGCCATGCGGGTCAATGCACCATGCTTTCTACTGCTTACTTCCACCCTACCTCCATATTCTTGAAGGTCTTTGTAGTTTGTCTTTCTATTAGCCAGCGTCCTTCTTCATCTTGGAAAAAAAGGTAAATTAAAAAACAGACTTAATCATTCTATCTTAATAACAATATGTATGGCAGTTGAAGTAAGCTCAGATAATACTCAAGCATTCATTTATACAAAGCAACAAAAAGAAGAAAAAATGAAAAATAATGAAATTGGAAACTAAATACTTCGATATTTCTTTACCAGAAATAATATTGGCAAATATTTGTCTAGTAGTAGTAGTCTAGGTAGCATGGAAACGGAAATGGGAAGTGAGGAACCACACGAAATTAACATACACAATAACGTTAGAATCCAAAAAATTGACAAATGGAAGTTACTTTTAAATTTGGAAAGCTAGTATTTGTAAAATCTCACATAAATTGCATTGGTAGAGAGTTTCTGAAATGAATGGACACGCGGAACAGGTTTCTTAGAGATGAAACATTTTCAAAACAAGAAACACAACCCTCATAGAGTTTCCCTGCAACCTAGGTAGCAGTTGAGCTGCCACTTCTTTTTGTTGAATGCTACTTCAGAACCTGATTGTACTTCATTACAGACACATGGGCTGCGAATTGGACTGGAAAGTAGGAAGACAGCAATTGGTTTCATTGAGGTTATATTTCATATCCTTTTTCTCATCTTCTTGATCTTTCTTTTCTTATTGGCATAGTGCTATTTTGTATGTTCAAAGATGTATTTCACATCATGTTTAGTTGTTCCATGGAATGAGGAAGTCAATATTTAGGATGCACTAATTTGCACTCTCTTTCTCTTCACTTTAAGCACCTGAGCTCAATGGTGGCACTTGGACTTGGGTCTTTGACTGCCCAAATGAATGAAAAAACAAGGAAATATCAGAGAATAGCAGACACCAATGCCTAGACACGTAGTGGGTAGTAAGGATATCAGTCATTTTCTGTTGTGCTAGGTTTCTAGTACATCTGTAGCCTACCTCTATTTATGAGAAATAATAATTCTTTCCTATACTACTAGTCAAGTCCTAGCCCTAATGAAATGCAGATAAAATCAAACTCACAAAACCAGTAATGGTGTCATAGATGGCAGCAACTGCAGCCAGAAAAGGAGGAATAGCAGTGGGAACCTTACAAGTTACAACAGCCTCAACAACTGAAGAAGATAGATCTGTCCAGGTTCCATGCGCAAATACTTGTAATGATTCCATAGAAAAAAGAGGTTAAGTCGTCCAACCTGTTTTGGCATTATTGCCAAAATTTGTCTCAAGTGCCCTCATGTTCCACCTCCTCCCCTGAGTGCAACACCATTGTGCCTTCAGTTGTTTTGATTTTTCGGATTAGGTTTTGAGAAGTTGCAAAGTAGTATCAGACCCATCCAAGCCAGATGTGTGCAAAGCTCTGAGTGCGGTACGAGGCTTAAGTGTGAGACATAGAAAGCATGGTGTGCGCCACCCGCACATCTTTGCAGTCACCTGTCTCCTTGGGGAAAATGATGGGTTTTGTCAATGACAAGAAGGATCTAAATGCAAAGAGTTCCAAATCGAGAGTGTCTGGATAGAACAAATGGGAAGAGTTCAACATTGTCTAGAAAGGACACATTAAAGTGAATAGTTATCGATCTCTAGCAATGGGGTTAAGCTTTTGGGCCTACATGCTGGCCTAAGTTAGTTGCCTTCATGAATATCTTGCCACTGGGACTGAATTCTTACATGATGAGTCTTCCTTAGACAATATAGATTGTGCTTTGTCTTAATGATGTAGTACAAATCAATGGAATAGTAACCGAATATGAGCGATTGCTCTGGTGAAAGGGGAGGTGAGATTGACAGAGTTGGGATTAAGGAGGAAGTGAAGGGGATTGAGGAATCAGACGAGGGAGATGATATTAGAGTTGGGAGAAAGTGAAAGGGCATTGGGGATGGGGAAAGACAAAGGGAGAAGATAGACAAAGGGGGAATTCAGACTTAGGTTAAACCTTGATTCAATTCATCGATATCCTTTTACAATTACAATCTCAAGCCTTATATAGGTTGAATTATGGTAATAAAAGAAAATTATAATAATTCATGGAATTGCCAAGTGTCAAGAGGGGATTAGGAATAATCCAAATTCAGTTGTTCTATTCTGATACCCTCTCTCCAATTAGCTCAACCGAATCCAGCTGGCACGTAGAGAGTAGAACATCTGATGGCGTTGGCATGCCCGTGGCCTCAACCTCAGAGGGCGGGGCGTCAGGTTCATCTGAAATAACTGTGGCGATGGAGAGACCAGATAACCTTGGCGCCAGATTCACTTATCTTCCAAACTAGGACTCCATCAATCAAAGTGAAGGCATGTGGATGATCCATAGGATATAAGAAGACAAATGGTTGGTCAAGGTTCAAAAGAATCATCATGGTTTGTTCAGAATGTTCAACTGGCGCCATCATACAATGCCATCGCCCTGGCGCCTTCCGAGTCTGCCGCCTCAACACAGCAGAAGGAGGGTCACCCTAGTCATTATTATACTACAACACCCCCATCCTTCAGAACCAGCTTGTCCTCAAGTTGAGAAGTCAGGGAATTGCTTGTCGATAATTGAAATGCCCTCCCAGGTGGCGTCAGCTGAGTCCAGATTCACCACTAGACTAGGTACTGTTTCACATTCCTCCCCTTCCTGGTTATCTCTCTCTGATCAAGGATAGCTTGAGGCTCAACAACCATATGGCCTTCGCCATTCATAAGTGGAGGGTCAAGTGTTGAAGTGCAGCCTGCTGCCACACTACCTTTGAGTAATGAGACATGAAATACATTGTGAATGAGGGCAGTTGATGGTAATTTCCACTCGTAGGCAACACTGCCTATCCTCTTGAGTATCTTGTAGGGCCCGTAGTACCTGGCGGTAAGCTTGAGGCCTTTCCTTATCGTCACAGTGTTCTGCCTATAGGGTTGCAGCTTGAGGAAGACCATATCACTTTAATTGAATTCCTTCTCTCTCCTTTTCTTGTCGGCGTAGCTCTTTTGCTTGGACTGAGCTCTGGCCAAATTGTCATGTAACTGTTGATTCAACTTCTTCCTCTTCAAGACCTCTTCTTCCACTGTTCCCACAGTCGTAGCAAGATCCGTAGGGACCCCTAGCATGGGTGGTGGATACCCATACAAGGCCTCGAAAGATGTCATCTTTAAGCCTCTATGGTAGTGGGTGTTGTACCATCACTCTGCCGCCGTCAACCAAGAAGTCCATCGTTTCGAGCCTTGTAAGCACATGCATCGAAAATAGTTCTCCAGACATCGATTGACTCTCTCCGTCTGGCCGTCTGATTGGGGATGATAGGCTGTGGACATGCAAAGCTTAGTACCACTGAGTCGGAAGATCTCCCCCTAAAATAAGCTTGTGAAGACCCTATCACGGTCAGAGATGAGTGTGTTGGGGTAGCCATGTAGCCTTGCCACCTGATCG